>BQNB010002729.1:4555-100761 GCA_026074375.1 Tanacetum coccineum
TTTGTAAAAACTCTAAAGAAATAATTAATGATAACTTATTTTCAAAAACGACTCTTTTTTATTCGTTTTATATGATTATGACTGTTGTACCTTGAAGTAATACCCCGGATTAGCTTCCGCTTCTATATGTAAAAATGGGGGTGTTACAATTATTAAATAGTAAGAGCTGATGGAAAGTTTCAGATGTACATGATCTTTAGTCACATGCTTAAAAGTTTTGACAGGGAAGACTTGGAAAATTTGTACAAGTTGGTAAAAGCTAGATATGGATCAACAAGACCATTGGAAGACTTGGATTTGGTATTATAGAATGATTTGAAAAATATGTTTGAACCACATGTAGAAGATACAGTATGGAGGAATCAACAAGCATACAAAGTGTTAGAATGGAAGTTATATGACTCATGTAGAGTACATTTCTTAAGGATGTAACATATGCAGATTAACATGTTGGTAGAGAAGAAGTACCCACTTGCACCACTTATACTTTTACAGATGTTGTAAAAGAAGCTTCAAATTGATTATGAAAGTAAAATGGCTTATCAGCTGTGTAAATTGAACATAAAACAGCTTAAGAATCTATGAAGTGTTTAGAATCATCCTCCTGGTGATTAATGAAGCTTTCAATGAAGAAACTTGATGATATTGGAGATAAATATCAAGTTTAGGGGAGGATTGTTGGGATTAAAAGCTTCTTAATGCTATTTGGAGTTACTGCTGCTTTTATTAATGGTAATGCTGCTCAGTCAAAGTTAGTGCTGCTGAAGAATTTCAATGAAAATTATTCTAAGTGTTTAAGACTAATGGTGAAGTTACAACTGCCAGTACAAAGTTACTAGTGCTAAAGGAAATTACTACTGCTAGTACAAAAGTTACTACTGCTAGTACAAAAGTTACTACAGTTAGTACAAAGTAATGCTGCTAGTGAAGAAGTTAGTACTGTTGAGTCAGTTAGTACTGCTTATGTGATTTGTATGAGATATTTTGGTAAAAGATATGTATAACTTATTTGTTTAAAAGATTTGATATTCTTATGAAAGTATTGTAAGCCGTTTAAGACTCTTTGGTATATAAAAGGAGGTCCTAGGACATAGAGATTGATGTACCGCACCATACACAACTCACCATACCAATACAAGTCATTCATAAAATTATCATAGCTTTAAGGTCTTTGTAACCCTAATACTTTGAGAGTATTCGTATTATTAATATTAAAGCTTTTGTTTATTGAATTATATGTTCATATAATTATTGTTTCATTGATAGTTCTTCATAATATTAAAGATTAGATTCCGCATAATCTTTAGTACATTCAAACAAAGTTTCTACTATAGTTGTGTTAGATTTATCTAATATAACTAATTCTTATACAAGCTTAAGGAATTTGATCTATTGAAGTGGGACCAACAACGTGCCTTTTAGAACCATGATTTTGACCCTCCCAACAACTTTTAAATAAACTTCTTTCTACACAATTTCATTTGCTAAACATAAATTACAAGCTTATAGAGAACGGATTCTCCGATGCAAGCTAATCTAAACCGTGATGTGAAATAGGTGCCAAGCCAGGATGAAGCAATACGCGGCCAGCGGGATGGCAGGGGGTGCGAGCGAGGCGATTTGGGGTATAGGGTGAGGATTAGAGGTGGTCGAGTGGACTAGAGGATAGTGTTGGGGGAACTCGAAGGGTGGGGTATAATGAGGTAGAGTGTAGCGCACTTGCCACAAAATGACTGCTAGACTAACTCTGACTGGTAGTCTAGTTCTATTGTCACTACTACAAGTGCATCCTAAACGGAGTTGACACATCATTTCAGCGAGATGTACTATATTGCGTAGCAAATACAAGCTTAGTAAAAGATTAGAAAGTGAAGGCTAGAAGTACTTTATTGAATGATGGGAATTCCAATGAACATCAGTTAAAGTTTAACTCTATAAAGGATGCTAAGCTGTTGCTGGAAGCTGTAGAAAAGAGATTTGGTGGGAATGCAACTACTAATAAGACTCAAAGAAATCTCTTAAAGCAGCAATATGAAAACTTTACTGCTCCAAGCTCAGAGATGCTTGATCAAACCTTTGATAGCTTTAAAATCTTGTGAGTCATTGAGATTTTAGATGAAAAGCCTCACAAGAAGATGTTAATAAAAAGTTATTAAGAAGCCTTTCACCTGAGTGGAATACACATGCCTGTTGTTGAGGAATGTAAAAGCTGAGTTAGACACAATGAGGGCATGGAAGATGCGCTAAAGGACAACCTCAAGGTGTAGAGGGGTAGAGATTGTGCGAACGAGACCCGGATAGTGGAGGCGAGTGAAGGCGCAGACTGATATCCTGATAGGGGAGTAAGAGGCGAAGGGTTGAAAAAGCCAATGTAATTGACTACATCAAGTTTCCCTATAGCTGTATACACCTTGTCAACATATCTGTTTAGACAATGGTTTTCAAAGAGGGAAAATTGACAACGACCTATTCATCAAAAGGCACAAAGTGATATTTTTGTTAGTCCCCAAGTTTATGTAGATGATATCATCTTTGTTCAACAAAGAAGGAGCTATGCAATGCAATTTGAGAAGTTGAAGAATGTGCAAATTTCATATGAGTTCCTGGGAGAACTTACATTCTTTTGGGATTACAAGTGCATGCAAAAGAAGAGGGCAATATTTATTAGTCAAAGATTAAATATGTTGCTGAAATTTTAAAGAATTTGGGTTTACAGAAGTCAAGACTACAAGAACACCAATGAAACTCCCAAAAGCCTTTGCACAAGGATGAAGATGGTGAAGAGTGGATGTTCATATGTATAGGTCAATGATTGGTTCATGAGTAATCTACATCTTCAAGACCTGACATCATGTTTTGCAGTGTGTGCAATGCTAATACCAGTCAATCTAAAGTTTTACATCTTTATGCTGTGAAAAGGATTTTTAGGTACTTAAAAGGTCAACCAAAATCAGGCCTTTGGTATCCAAAAGATTCTCCTTTTGATTTGGTAGCATACACTGATAGTGATTATACTGGAGTAAGCTTGGATAGGAAGTCTACAACAAGAGGTTGTCAATTCCTTAGATATAGATTAATATCATGGCAGTGCAAGAAACAGAAAGTGGTTGCAAATTCCACAACAGAAGCCGAGTATGTGGCTGCTTCAAGTTGTTGTAGATAAGTACTTTGGATTCAGAAACAACTACTTGATTATGGGTACAATTTTATGCATATTATCTTTATTGACAATAACAATACTATTTGCATAATTTAAAATCCTGTTTTTCATTCAAAAACAAAGCATATAGAGATCAGATATCATTTTATTAGAGATTGCAATGAAAAGAAATTGATTCAAATGGTCAAAATCCATACTGACAAGAATGTTGCAGATTTGCTTACAAATGCTTTTGATGTAAATAGATTTCAATATTTGATTGTTAGTATTGGAATGCTAAATCTTTAAAGTCTCTTATCTCTTTATATTTTTGTAGAGTTTTGTATGAACTAGTATTGTTATTCATGTCATTAAAAGTTTCTGCTGTTAAGTATAATTAGTACTGCTAGTTATACTTAATACTATTGAGTTTCTACTATTAGCTATACTTAATACTGTTAGGTATAATTAATATTGTGATGATGGAAAAGATGCTTAGAATGGAATTAGAGTTAATGCTGGTGACTCAAAGTTAATGTTGCTAAGCATAATTTTCTACTGCTGGTTGAAAGTTAATGTCGTTGAGGGTATTTTCCATAAATACTTCGATTAAGGGTTTCAGTCGATCCGTTAATCAATTCACTCTTTCAAATACTCTCTAACTACAAGCCCTAAATCAATTTTATCATCCATTATCAAAACCCAATACAAATGACGACTCTAAAGTTTGCTGATACTCATAATATGGTCGCATTTTTATCTAAACCCACAAAGAGTGATGGGTTTGACCAAATTGTGGATTTTTTGAATGTACACCCTATAAGGCATGCATTAACGATCAATCCTACTATATATATTTCTTGCATTGAATAGTTCTGGTCTACTGTCATGGTTAAAACTATCAATGGGGAAGCACAGTTACATGCCCTAGTAGATGGCAAGAAGATAATCGTCACTGAATCATCTGTTAGAAGAGATTTCAACTAGCTGATGAGGAAGGTGTTGATTGTTTACCAAATTCTTCCATTTAGCAAAAGGTGGAAGATGACAAAGAAACAACAGAGCTTAAACAGTGTTTGGAAATCATTCCAGATGAAGAAGAGGTAACAATTGATGCTATACCTTTAGCTGTTAAGTCTCTAAGTATTGTTGGCTGAAGATTTTATAAAGAAGGAAATAAAAAGCTATTATCAAATAATGAGAGCTGATGGAAAGTCTCAAACGTACATGGTCTTTAGTCAAATGCTTAAAAATTTTGACAGGCAAGATTTGGAAGATTTTTACAAGTTGGTAAAAGCTAAATATGAGTCAACAAGACCAGTGGAATACTTGGATTTGTTGTTATGGGGTGATTTGAAAACAATGTTTAAACCACATGTAGAAGATAATGTATAGAGGAATCAACATAGATTAGAAAGTGTTGGATTGGAATTTGTATGGACTTCTAATGGAGTACATTCTTTAAGAATGCAACATATGCAGATTTATATGTGGTAGAGAATAAGGTTTATCCCCTTTGCAACCACTTATAATTTCATGATGTTGGAAAAGAAGCTTATAATTGATTATGAAAGGGAAATGGCTTATCAGCTTCTAAATTCATCATAAAACAGCTTAAAAAGTAAAGAAGTGTTTTGAATCATCCTCCGGTGTTTGATGAAGCTTACATGAAGAAACTTAAGATTTTAAAAAAGAATATCAAGTTTAGGGGAGGATTGTTAGGATTAAAAGTCTTCTTGATGTTGTTTTTGAATACAAGCTGCTCTTTTTGTGTAAATGTTGCTCAACTGGAATTAGTAATTAGCTCAGTAGACTTCAAGAAAATAGCTAATAGTTTACTACTGCTAGTACACGAGTTATAACTGCTAGTGAATAATAGTGCTGCCTGAAGAACTTCAAAGAAAATAGTGCTAAGTAGATTTACTACAGCTAGTACAAAGTTAGACTGCTTAGCTAAAGTTAAATGCTAGCTCAGTGAAAATATGCTTGAAGTTACTACTGCTAAGTGAATATCAAGTAAAGCTGCTAGTTAGTACTCTGCTTATATGATATGTATTAAGTAGTTTTATAAAAAGTATTTAATACTTAGGAAAGTATTGTAAGCCGACTAGGACTCCTTGGTGTATAAAAGGAGGTCCTAGGGCATAGAGTTTGATGTACCAGAACCAAAACCAAATATACAACTAGACGTATAATTCATAGCTTCAAGGTATTTGTAACCCTTAATGAATTTTAGAGAGTATCTCGTAATTGATTATCATTAAAATATAGAGCTATTTTTTGAATTTGATGTTCATTGAGTTACTGTTCATTGATAATTACTTTAATATTAAGATGTAGATACCGCATAATCTTTAATACATTCAAACAAAGTTTCTACTATAGTTGATTTAGATTTATCTAATATAACTAATCCTTAAACAAGCTTAAGGAATTCGATCTATTGAAGTGGGATCAACAAGTGGTATCAGAGCTTGTTAAGAAGCTTTAAAAGAGAAGAACCTATTTTTATACACAAGATCTTTTTTTAAAAGATATGGATCAAGATTCTGCACACATGGTGGCTGCATCTAAAGTTCCCATGCTCAAA
The DNA here is from genome assembly GCA_026074375.1 of Tanacetum coccineum. NCBI lineage: Eukaryota > Viridiplantae > Streptophyta > Magnoliopsida > Asterales > Asteraceae > Tanacetum > Tanacetum coccineum. Next base: position 10,285 of record BQNB010002729.1, read on the forward strand.
AAACACTGGTTATAAAGAGATATAAAGGATAAGGATTGAACACTATATCCAGATGATAGACTATGCACTGTGGGAAGTCATAGAGAATGGTGCAACCTGCCAAAACCACAATTATGGAAGGTGTTGTGACAGTGATGCCTATTACAACTGCTGAAGAAAAGGCTCAGAGAAGATTAGAGGTAAAAGCTAGAAGTGAATTTAAATGATGGGCAATCCAATAAACATCAGTTAAATACTAACTCTAATAAAGGATGTTAAGAAAATATGTTGAAGCTTGAAAGTAATTTGGTGGGAATGCAGCTACAAGAACGACTCAATAGGAATCTCTTAAAAGCGGCAATATGAAAACTCATTGCGAACAAGTTCAGAATGCTTGATCAAACTTTACATAAGGCTTCAAAAGCTTGTGAGTCATTTGGAGCTTTTGGATGAAAAGCTTTCACGAAGAAGATCTAATCAAAAGATATTAAAAATTTTTTGTCACCTGAGTGGGAACACACATGCCGTTGTGTGGAGGATCTAACGCTAATTTGGATACAATGACATGAAGAACTCTACAACAACCTTAAGTTATATAACCAGAAGTTAAAGGATGATCTAGCTCAATTTCCAAGCACAACAAAACATGGCTTTTTTTCCTCTTCAAATAACAACACTAGCGCACAAATGAAGCAGTAAATACTGCTCATGAATTTCTGACTGCTAGCACTCAATTTAATGCTGCTAATAAACTCTAACAAATATTGATAACTTAGTGATGTTTGTTTATTTGTGCATTCTTTGTTATTCAACTCAAATAGTCCTCAACTTGTACAGAGGAACTTGCAACAAATCCATCCAGATGACAATGAAGAGACGGACTTGAGATGCAAAAGCCATGTTGACTATAGGGTTAAAAGGTTTTTGAAGAATACAGGAAGGAAGCTTACTGTTAATGGCAATGAGACTATTGGTTTTGATAAGTCCAAAGTGGAGTGCTACAACTGCCACAAGAGGGGACATTTTGCTAGGGAGTGTAGAGCTCCAAGAAATCAAGACAACAAGAACAAGGAAAGCTCAAGAAGGAGTGTGCCTATGGAAATATCTACTTCCACAGCTTTGGTGTCATGTGATGGTCTTGGTGGATATGACTGGAGTGATCAGGCAGAGGAAGGGCCTAATTATGCACTCATGGCCTTTCTCATAATTCAAGTCCTGACCTCAGCAGGTAATCCAATGATTCATTGATTCAAAATCTTGTTTGAAAACTATTGAATCTCTTAAATCTCAAAATGATCAACTATTAAAAGATTTAAAGAAATCTGAGTTAATGGTTCTAGGTTATAAGACAGGTTTAAAGTCTGTGGAAGAAAAACTTGAAGTTTATAAAGCAAATGAGTCTATTTATTCACAAGATATTAAGGGCTTAAAATTTGAAATTCACATAGGAGAAATAACTATTAGAGAGCTTAGGAAAAAGCTTGACATAGTTCAAAAAGAAAAAGATGGCATTCAACTTAATGTAGATAAATTTGAACATGCATCTAAAAGTTTAAACAAGCTCATAGAGTGTCAGATAGTTGACAATTGCAAGAAAGGTTTAGGCTATGAAAAATTATAATGCATTCCTACCCCCTATACAGGTAAATTTCATGCCCCAACACCTGACTATCTTTTATTGGTTTAGAGGATTGTTAATAAGCCTTAGTTGAGACTGTAAAGCTATGTCTATTGAAGAAAAAAGAGCCTAAGGTAGTTTAGGAAAATGATGATCGACCCTGTATTCAAAGAATAGGTGTCAGATGAGATGGAAGAGGATGTGTCCTCAGGCCTAAAAATTGAAAAGAAAAGAGTTTAGGCCAATGTATGATAAGAAAGATTTTGTCAAATCTAAAACAACAAGAAAAAAACTACTAGGAAAACTGTTAAACAAGTTGAGCAACATAGGCAAAACACTCACAGTCCAAGAGGCAATCAAAGAAATTGGAACAATATGATTTGTTTCAAAAACTAGAAGCAATTTTGAGATATTTAATCAGGCCGTTAATGTGTGTGGAAGCTTTGATCATTTTGCAATTTGATTGCAATTACCATCAAAAACAGTTTAAAATCAAAGGATTATAAAACCAATTTGGAACAAGCTTCCAAAGGGGAATCATTAAAAAACTTTTGCCTAAAAGACCCCCCATGAGCTAAAAATAACTTGGTTCCAAGAGCAGTACTAATGAAGTCTGGTTTAGTATCAGTTAATACTGCTAGACAAGTTAATGCTGCTCACTCAAAAACAACAGTGAATGCTAGACCAATGTCATATCTTTCTAAAATAGCACATTCAACTGTTAAGAGGCCCATTCAAAAGAACACACCATTTAAAACAGTAATATTAATCAAAGGGTTAATATTGTTAGGGGTAAAAAATTAATACTGCTAGGCCAAAAGCAATAGTTAATGCTGTTAAGGAAATATTTTAGCTGTTAAGGCTTCAGCTTGTTGGTTTGGAAACCAAAGAAGCAAAAAGTTTTTAGAACATGTTCTATACCCAAACAATGCACATCATCTAAAAAGGTTTTGATTATGTTGATGCACAAGCAACCAAGTCAGTGATGGATTGGGTCCCCAAAAGAACCATATTTTCTTACCTAATGTGCAGGGCAAATACCACAAATGAATTTACAAAGATCAAGGAGTAATTGATAAAGCTGGATGTCTCAAGGAACATGATAAGGAATATGTCCTAGTCTTACAGACTATGAAGAGATAGATGGAGGATATGTTGCTTTTGAAAGGAACCCCAAAGGAGGGAAAGTCACAGGAAAAGGTACCATTAAATCTGGTAATCTAGATTTTGAAAATGTGTATTTTGAAAGAGAGTTAAAGTTTAATCTCTTTAGTGTCTCACAAAGAGGATAAAAAGTATAGGTTCTTTTTAATGACACAAATGTATTGTTTTATCTCCAAACCTTTAAGTTAATATGATGATAGTCAAGTTTACTAGAGTTCGCTAGAAAGAACAATAAGTATAGTGTTATTTAATGAACATAGTTCCCTAAAGGAGGTTAAAACAAACTAGCCTTTTTGTTAAAAGCCAATACTATAGAATCTAAACTTTGGCATAAAGTCTCGTCACTAAATTTTAAAACCATGAATAACTAGTTAAAAGAAAAAAAATCCTTGTAAATTTTAAACCTTCCAAACTTTTAATATGTTTAAACCTGTGTTTTGCCTGTCAAAAGGAAAGCAGCACAGAGCCTCTTATAAGTCCAAAACAGAGTATTAATCATCTACCCGATACATTTGATGCATATGGACTTGTTTGGTCCCAACATTTAGTAAAAGCCTTATGAATAAAATGTATTGCCTATTTTTCAAAGATGATTATCGCTTAAAAGGTTTACATGGAGTATTCTTTCTAGCTTACTAATGATGAGACAAGTATGGAGCATACCTTAAGTCCTTAATAATTGGGAAAGAAAATCTAGTATATATACAAGATTAAGGTGATTAGAGGTGCTAATGGTACTGAGTTCAAAACAGAGAAATTAATCATATTGTGAATGAAAGGTATTTTGAGACAATTTAGAGTGTAGCTAGAACTCCTTAAACAAAATAGAGTTGTTGAGAGAAAGAAAAGGAACCCTAATAAGAGGGTTGCTAGGACTATGCTAGCAGATCTAAGTTGCAACTACTTTTTGGCATAAGCAGTGAATACAGGCTTGCATGGTGCTAAAATAGAGATTTAAGTAGTTTAAGCCTATAACGGAAAACCCCCATATGAACTTTTTTTTAAGGCAGAACACAACTTTAAGTTTTAAGAGACCCATAAGGGTGTCCTTGTTTCCATTCTCAATACCAAGTCATTTAGGAGCAACTTTTATGGTAAAGCTGATGAAGGTTTCTTTTTTGGAAACTCTTTTAAATAGTAAAGCCTTTTTGGGTATTCAATAGTAGAACAAAATAGTGAAAAAAAACTTGCATATTAGGTTAGTGAGAGTACACCAATCTATAAGAGGTAGTGGACCATATAGCTATTTTGATATTGAATGCACTAACAAGAAACAATGAATTTATGAGCTACATTTTTGCAGTACACAATCTAATGGTTTTGGCAGGTACAAAAGCAAGTGATAATTCGGGCAAGGTCCAAGACTAGAAAAGGACTGAACCTGTCAAGGATTACATTTGCTACCCATTAAAGACTAGCTGATCCACCATATTCTCAAAGAACTAAAGAGTTCTCATGATGAAGGATCCAAACCTTCAAGTTATAATAGAAAGAAGGTTATGAGGATCCAAGAAAAGAATATGAATGAATGATCAAGAGATGAAGAATATGTTAGCAACAAGCAGTATAAATGTTAATGCTTCTGGCACAAATGAGGTTAATGCTGTTGGTGGGAAAACAAGCATTAAACTAACATTTGATCCAAATATGCCTGCTTTGGAAGATTATAACATATTTGACTTCTCAAGAGATGATGAAGATGATGGTGCATTTGGCTGACATGAACAATTTGGATACAACAATCTAATTCAGTCCGTATCCAACAACAAGAATTCATAAAGATTCAACCTCTTGAATCAAGTGAATGGATATTTGCAATCAGCTAACACAAACAAGAAAGATGTCAAAATAATTTAGAGTAACATGGTTTTGTTTAGTACTATTCAACAAAGAACAAACATAAAAGACCTTTAAAACTTCTGGTTTGCTTGCTTTTTTATCATAGGAAGAATCCCAAAAAGGTAATTTATGCATTGAAAGATCCAAGCCTGAATAGAGGCTATGCTGGAAGAGCTTCTACAATCAAGTTACAAGAAAAGTTGGAACTTTAGTGGATTGTACCAATAGAAAACGTCTATATGCTCAAAATGGGTTTTCAGGAATAAAAAGGATGAAAGGGGAATTTATGATAAGAAATAAAGCAAGATTGGTTGCTCAAGGGTACACACAAGAAAAAGGATTGACTATGATGAAGTCTTTGGCCCTTGTTGCAAGAATTAAAGAATTAGGCTATTTTTTTTAGCTTATGCTATTTTTTTATCATTTAAAGATTTTGTAGGTGTATCAAATGGATTAAAAAGTGCTTTTCCTCTATAGAGGAAGATGGAAGAAGAGGTGTAAAGTAATGTCAACCACCATGATTGAAGATCACCTTTCCTGATAGAGTATAGCAAGGTTGAAAAGCACTGTAAATGGACTACATACAAGCACCTAGGAGCTTGGTATGAAACCTTGTCAACATATCTGTTGGACAATGGGTTTTAAAGAGGGACAATTGACAAGACCTTATTCATCAAAAGGTACAAAGGTGATATTTTGTTGGTCCAAGTTTATGGATTGATATCATCTTTGGTTCAACAAAGAAGGAGCTATGCATTGCATTTGAGAAGTTGATGCATGCGAAATTTCAGATGAGTTCTATGGGAGAACTTACATTCTATCTATGGATACAAGTGAAGCAGAAGAAGGATGCATAATTTTTTAGTCAAAACAAATATTGATTTTGAAGAAATATTTAAAGAAATTTGGGTTTAAGAAGTCAAGCCTTTGCAGCACACCAAGGAAACTCAAAAGCCCTCTGCTTAAGGATGAAGATGGTGAAGAAGTGGATGTTATATGTATACATAGGTCAATGATTGATTCCATTTGATGGTAACTTACATCTTAAAGACTAACATCATGTTTGAGTGTGGTCTTTGCTAGATACTAAGTCAATCTAAAAGTTTCATCACCATCTTCATGCTGTGAAAAGGATTTTAGAACTTAAAAGGCCAACCAAAATTGGGCCTTGGTATCCAAAAGATTCCCTTTGACTTGGTATCAACACTGATAGTAAATCATATTGCATTCATATATTTACTGGTTGTTTTCGAGTTTCTAACTCGATGTTATGTTGCACTCATCACATTCCTTGTACTATTGGCTTTTTTAGGATTAATATATTTTATCGGGTGAGTCTCCTTTAGCCCAAAAAAAAGCCTGGGATAGGAAGTCCTACAACATGAGATTTGTCAATTCCTTCGATGTAGATTAATATCATGGCAGTACAAAAACAGACAGTGGTTTGCCAAATCCACAACAGAATTGGAGTAAGTGCTAGCTGTCAAGTTGTTTGGCGGACAAGTGCTTTGGATTCAGAATCAACTACTTGATTATGGGTACAATTTTATGCATACCAAAATCTTTATTGACAATAATAGTACTATTTATTCATTAATTAAAAATCATGTTTTTCAGTAAAAAACAAAGCATATATAATCAGACATCCATTTTATTATAGATTGCAATGAAAAGAAGATTGCTAAATGTCAATATCCATACTGTCAAGAATAAAAGCAGATTGCTTACAAAAGCATTTGATGTAAGTTGATTTCAATATTTGATTGTTAGTATTGGAATGTTAAATCATTAAAGTCTTTTATCTCTTATGTTTCGAATGAGTTTTTGTATGAATTAGTACTGTTATTCATGTCATTAAAAGTTTCTGCTGTTAAGTATAATTAGTACTGTTAGTTATACTTAATACTGTTAGGTATAATTAATATTGTGATAATTGTGAAAATTGCTATGGCTTGTGTTTTCTTGGTTTTTGGACTAACATTTTGCAGGAAAAGCAAAGAAAAGTGTTAAATTGATGATGGAAAAGCTGTTTAGAATGGAATTGGAGTTAATGCTGGTGACTCAAAGTTAATGCTGGGCATAACTTACCAGAGCTAGGGTTACTACTACTTGGGTGAAAGTTAATGTTTGTATGAAGGATATTTTCCATAAATACTTCGATTAAGGGTTTCAATCGATCCTTTAATCAATTTCACTCTTTCAAATACTCTCTAACTACAAACCCTAACTCAATTTTATCATCCATTATCAAAACCCAACATAAATGACGACTCTAAAGTTTGCTGATACTCATAATATGGTCGCATTTTTGTCTAAACCCACAGAGAGTGATGGGTTTGAACAAATTGTGGATTTTTTAAATGCACACCCTTCAAGGAATGCATTAACGATTAATCCTACTATATATATTTCTTACATTGAACAATTCTGGTCTATTGTCAAGGTCAAAACTATCCATGGGCACAGTTACATGCCCTAGTATATGGCAAGAAGATAACGTCATCTAGAATCTCATGTTAGAAGGGATCTTCAACTAGCAGATGAGGAAGGTGTTGATTGTTTACCGAATTCTACCATTTTTGAACAACTCACACTGATTGGATATGAGAAAAATTTCACCAAAGCTAAACATTCTATAAACATTCTTTTCCCCCCACAATGGAAATTTCTAATTCATGCTATTTTACAGTGTCTAAGTCTAAAGACTACTGCCTGGAATGAGTGTTATTAGTACTAAATGGCAATCTGTCCATTATCTTTTAGCTACAAACCAAAATTTAACTTTTCAAAATTATTTTTGAAAGTATGATTAGAAACTTGGATAATTTGTCTGGCAAATTTTTGATGTATCCAAGGTTTGTACAAGTATTTTTGATCAACAACTTGATGGGATGCCAACTCATAAAAGAATTTATATTGCACCCTCTCACACTAAAAAGATTTTTGGAAATATGAGAAGGGTAGGCAAAGGTTTTTCTGGTAGAGTAACACCTTTATTTCAAACAATGGTGGTACAAAACCAATCATAATTAGGTGAAGGTTTAGCAATTCCAACTGATCCCCATCACACACCCACCTTTACTCAACCATCTACTCAACCTCAAAAGACACAACAACCTAGGAAGCCTAAAAGAAAGGACACTCAGGTACCTCAGCCTAGTGATCCTATTGAAAATGTTGCAGATGTGGCTGTCCATAAGGATTTGGGTGACAGTTTGGTGAGGGCTGCCACTACTGCTTCTAGCTTAGAAGCAGAGCAGGACAGTGGTAACATCAATAAGACCCAATCCAAGGCAACACCTAGTGAATCTAGTTCCCTAGGAACTACTTTAGGTGGTGGTCCTAGGTGCCAAAAAACCATAGGGGATGTAGGATATTGGAAATCATAACACAATCGAATGACTAGTGGATTAGCCAAGTTCTAGAGAGATAAAGTGAGAGAGAACTTTCTAGTAAGAGAAAATGGCCTTGGTAACGGGCTAACACGTTGGGTTTAATACCCGGCCCATTACCGAACATTATACATTAACTACTTAACTACGAGCAACAATAAACGGTAAAGTACACGGGGTGACCGAGTCTTTTTCTAATATCTAATAATCTCCCCCTAAGGGAGGTCACCCCAGAAAATACTAATTTAAGCTTAGCAATCTTGATCTTGTGTTCAGCTCGTAGTCTTTGATTCTTCATGCATGAATTTCTTTGTACATAATGTAGTGATCTTCGAGCTTAGTTCCATTGACTTATGTGATCTTTGAGCTTTCTTTGAGATCATCAGCCACAGTAAATCTCTAAATCTTTTTTTTGAAAATCTTTTGTTCTCTATAACTTAAGCTCTTGATACCAATCTGTAACACCCCCATTTTCATATATCTCAGCGGAAGGGTCATTTGGGGTGCTACGTCATAATATAACAACTCAAGCATAGAAAACGACTCGAAAAGAGACGTTTTTAAATACATTCATTCGAAATAAAAGTTTACATCATAGGTCCCAAATTGTTTCATAATTCATACAACATTTTTGCAAATCATCTTCGAATGACTTTTATTTAATGGGCCTTCAAAACATTTAGGTTTCCATAAGCGACAACCAAAATCTCCATCGCCGAATTACCTTCAAGGACCTGAGATAAAACATGCTAAAACGTCAACAATAATGTTGAGTGAATCCATAGAGTTTATATATATAAACAATAAAATTTCCGAACACAAGTATCATTTCTCAATATTCATCAGGATATAACGATGTGGCCAAACAAAGTTATATCGGGGGATTATTTATAAGTCTCATGACATTGAACGTTACCATCTAATTATGTTGGGGTTCCCAACAAGGTATGCCTACTATACACCCTCGCTATGAGTGCATATTATTCTCTATACAACGCATCCGTTGTGTCATATTCCCGACACTTGACGATAGCCAGTCGTCACGGATTGGAGGTGGCAGCCTCCAAATAGTACTATTTCATGTATAAGCGTCTACCATTTCCTGGTAGTTAACAATTCATGATTTCCGCAGGTCTTTTATCTAGCGAGTTAAGCTAACTTATAATAATAATCGAGGCAACTAGCATACAATCTCCCTTGTGTTCTATTTTAAAAACAAGCATGTTATCTCCCTCGCGGGTTTATAAAACAATTAAAGTGTAAAAATGCGAGGCTATGAACTCACTTAGTGATGTCGGATGAGAATATCGATGAATAAAAACTTCGGAAGTAGGCGCGTCAATCAACCAAGACCTATACAAATTGTAACGGGTCTTAGGTTTCTAGTCGATAAAAATTAACGAAAACTCATAAATTAAATAAGTATATGTATACATGTAGTTTATATGATGATCATGCTCTTGCAACATATTTATTTCACACTTAGAGTTTTCTAGGTTTTTAACTTGTTTTTATTAGCCATTTTACTAGTATTGTCTAAATTAGTCCAAAAAGCCCAATAGGCCCATTAAGCAAGCCCATTAAGTTATTAAGTTGATATTATCACTCAAAGACCAGGTCCTAGCCCATTAGTTAGGTCCAAGTGGATTGGGCCTAAAGCTAAGTCCATAGAGTCCAATTTGTTACATTGGGCCTAGTGGCCCAATAAGGCCTTATGGCTCATTTAAGCTTATATATGACTCTTGTTATAATTTTTTGGGTTCTCGAGGTCGGGATACTTTTATTATCAGTATGTTAGCATTTTAAAACTCCCAAGAAGTGGGTCCTACCACCTCGGGTTTTAGTTACAAAAATCGCTTTACATAGTATAGTGTTCGGGTAGTAGTAAATTTTGTATACTTTTATGTTTACGAAAATAGTCATAATTTATAAACCGTAAATGGTATAATTGATATATTTATATCCTTAGCTTCATATTTAAGTGTACTTTACAGATCCAAAACCATTTTTGTACTTAGTTTAAGTATACTTATACATATGAACAATTTACTACATAAAGGTCAAGTTACAAATTCGGACTGAAATCTCACTTTTACCGTTTTTGACGCCATTTTCAAACCGTAAATAGTTGGTTGACCATCCAATTGATTCAGAACCTACATGATTTTATCTAGGTCTCATAGTTTTAACTTTTTAACCAACTCAGTCCGTAAATGTGACTTTTTATACCATCTGTACAGCAAGGTCAGAATCCACTAGTTTTGGTATTTTGACCATATCTCACTCAATATTCACTTTCTAGAGGTGATCCAAATTGCCAAGTGTTCACAAAAGGATTATCTACAACCTAATGTAATCAAATCCAACCTCAAACCTGTAGAAATTTATAAAACCTACTATTCATTACAGCCCATAAATTTTATAATCATTTTACTTGTTTAAATGGCTATTTTAGCTTTGATTAACCTAGATTCATACACACAAAGCCCATTTTAATCCTTGATCATCATATATCATGCATGTACATATACACTTGAAAATCAAAAGAGAACATAAACAAAACTCATGAGATTTTACCACAAGAAATATGAAGAAAATGATCAAATGATCAAAACAATAACAAAGCTTCAATCTTTAACTTGATCTTCACCCAAAATAATTTTTGATCACCATTTTCTTTACCCAATAGACTTTATAAAAACTTGTATAATCTCAGCCCCAACTTGTATATAATCTTCCTTGAAAACCTCTTTAAATCACCTCCAAATATACAAGGATTACACTAGGTAGTCATATTCACTAGTGTTCTTGGTGTTTGATCTTCAAACTTTTATGGAATTGGTGTTTTTAGTGTGTGTGTGGCGTCTAAGGTGATGAGGGAGGGAGTAATTTCAGATTTTGAGTTATAAAATATGACTTGTGTGTGTGTTATTTTGGTCAAAGTTAGCTTATATGAGTTTAGAAGAGAAATGCCAAGTGTATAGATTTGGTGCAAGACTAAACACAAAGTGGACACCTCCCCACTTTGTGAAATCCGCCCCAATGGGGTATGATTTAAGTGGGATGAGTTTAAAAACTTGTCCCACATTTTGTAAATGCGGGTATTATCAAAGTCCGATATTTAAAAAGGTACGATTTGTAGTCGTTTTTCGTAAAACGTAAAAATAGTACGAGACACGAAAAATAAAAACGAATGTAATAAAAATATTTCTACGGCATTTTGGAAATATAAACGTCGATGCCTTACGTAGGATTCGCCGGTTCTTCGTAAATGTTACGTAAATTACAAGTGTAAGCCCTAATTTTTCCCGGTTAGACGTGAGTTCATATCTCAACATAAAAATGAAAATTATAATTAATACTTGAGGATAAAATAACGACCTGAAATTGACGGATTGTCACAGCATTTCCCCCTAAAAAGGGATCTTCGTCCCTGAAGATCAATTCATCTTGTCGTCTGCTTCTTATTAAAATCAAAGAGATGAGGGTATTTCTTCCACATCTGATCCTCCCGTTCCCAAGTATATTCCGGTCTACGACTCGAGTTCCATCGAACTTTAACTATAGGAATCCAAATTTGCTTAAGTTGTTTCACTTCTCTATCCATGATTTCAATGGGTTCCTCGATGAAATGCAACTTCTCGTCGATTCTTACTTCGTCAAGAGGAATAATAAGATCTTCATCCGATAAACATTTCTTCAAGATGCTTAAAACGTTAGAAATTCGTCGGTCTTTTGTAAACAGTCCGCGTAAAACCCTACAAAATGTAAGCCCCTTATCTCCCCGGCGCTTTGTCCGTCGAGTATCTTATCCTCAAGACATAAAAATGAGAATATATAAATTAATACTCTTGAGATTAAAATTATGTCGGATCTGAGCATTGGACTGAGTGGAATTGTTCACGCATTTCCCCTAAAAAGCAATCATTCTGTCCCTGTATATTCATATTACATTCTCGCTTGCACGCGTTTTCTTGTTAAAAAATCAATAGTGATTGTGGGTCTATTTCTTCACCTCCTATTGTACTACCTACTTTCCCGATAAGCTATTATTCACGCGTCATACGAACTCGATATTCTCCATCTCATCTTTTGACTCATAGGGAATCTGCCCTACTTTGCTTTAATGACTTGTACTTTCCAGTATCCATCGATTTCTATAGGTTTTCGTGTTTTTTTAGAATGCAATCGCGTCGTTCCTTATTCTTCGTCAGGAGAGATAAGACAAGATCATTCATAACGAATCAAATACAATTCTCAGAGTTACGAAACAATGGAATGTATTGTGTAATTCCTTGAAAACGACGCTCGGGGTTAAATCCAGTGTAATATGCCACCGGACCCAATCGTGGATAAAATCTTGACATGGTCCCAATATAACACGGGGCTTAATTTTCCACCCAAACGTTTTCAACCAAATCGAACAACTACTTTCCACGGTGATACTCTCAGCATAACATTTGCGTCACCCCACTTTTCCGATACTCCAACAGGTTTACTCGTCTACACAATCTCGCATAAGACTTTTTTCTGATACTTACTACGAGCCAGCATATATATCTCAGGTTTTGTATTTGACACAATCATCTCTGTCGTCTTCAGAAATCATTATGGGTCCCATGAGTTTGGGCATTCTCCATACCTTACTCCATGCATACATTGCAAGATATCACATTTCCATTCCAATATAGAGCTATCGAAACAGGTGCGGCGTTTTATACTTGCGTGATAACTATTAGTGTGGAGAATCAGCCCAAAAGGATTAAGTGCTTATCACCGAGCCACTACCAATGTCAGTCACGCAAGCATGCACATTGTTTAATAATGTCTGTATCTGTTGATTCCTGAACCTTCTGTTCAGGATTGGTATTGCCTGTGCCTAATATCTAAATTCGTTCCTAATGTCTTTTAAGAGATCATCCAAACCTTGATGCGAACGAGGGTTTCCTTGAGTCAAAATTATATCGACACTGGGCACCCCGGGCCTACAAACCAAATCTCTTCATATACAATGTGTGTATGTAAGCTTCTCCCATTTTATACTTCTCATTTCATTGGAATAAGTGAGCTGATGTTAGTCATATCCGGTCAAACGTTGACCTCAAATTGATCATAATCCTGTTAGTGTTTCTTGAAGCTTTGTAATGAAATCACATTGTAATTCTATAACCCCAATTTCATAACAGGATTTCCTGGTGCTGAAGTAATCCTGACGGCTTTTGGTGTTCAGCCTTTGTTCTTTTAGCACATGTCAAAGCACTTAGTGACTTATGTCCGCTATGTCAGCTTTTCTTATTCGGCCACCAGCTATAACTTCTTCATAGATCAATGATTGACGTTACTAATTATCGACCCAGGGTGAATGATGGAATTTTTTGATGTTATGAGTTTTCCAACATGATTATTAGGCATCTCAATCCTCCAAATAATGGTAACTTTTCAAATACTCGGTCACTATTCAGACATTTCGTACCATCGGATCTAACTTCAAATGGCTCCCCTTTGCCAAGAAATCCTTCAGCACCAATATTTTCCTCCTTGCACGCTTCAACTTGTGCATTCCAAATTTGCTCGGGTAAATTGTTATGTACCGTTACCACTAAAGCACACACTCTTTTTGAATCGGTTCCTTATCCTTCCTCTCAACGCATCAGCGACAACATTCGCCTTTCCCGGATGATAACGAATAACACAATCGTAATCACTCAGAAAGTTAATCCATCTATGCTGCCTCATATTTAGCTCTTTTTTATCCAAAATGTATTGTAGGTTTTTGTGATCGGTGTATACCGTACACTTAGTGCAGTACAATAATGTCTTCCATAATCGAAGTAGCAAAAACCTACCGCCTCCTAATTCCAAAGTATGGGTGAGTATTTATTTTCTTAATTTCTTTTAAGTTGCAGTAGGTGTACGCAATATCCTTTTCTCGTTGCATCAAAACGATACAAATCCTCTAAGGGACGCAATCGCATATTACATCAAACAAAGTCTTCACTTCCTCTGGGTAGTTTATTATAGATTGGTGCACTACATAATTTCAGCCTTCATATGTTGAATGCCTCCTCTCATCGTACCCTACACAAACGGCTTATTTTTCTGAGTGTGTTAGTAATGTTTGGATATAGAGAAAACTTCGTTAATTAACACCTTCGATAATAACCTGCCGAAACCCAAAAATTGTCGCACTTCCGTTGGTGTAGTCGGGCAGCCTCATTGATGGCTTCATTTTCGAATAGGATCAACATGGTCACTCCACTGCTTAGCAATTACATGAGCTCTGAAGGAATTGCACGAATCAAGCCATATTCACATTTCGAAAACTTAGCGTACATACTTTTTCGCCTCCTTTTGCATATTTCAGATTAGTTTCTTCAAATTGTTTACTCCTATGTCTTCTTTATTTTTGGAATAATCAGAATGTCAGCTATGAATACATCACGAATCTTATCAAGTATTTTATGGCTTGCACACCCGATGCATCCAAATCCATCGATTTTGCAGGTGCTTTTGTCAGTCCAAAAGGCATTACATTAGAAACTCTCATAATGTCCATAAGTGAGTTTAAACGCTGTATTTTGGAATGTCTTCTAGCGGTACGAAGTTGATGATAACCAGACCTAATATCAATTTCGATTAAATATACTAGACCTTTAGCAGCTGATCAAATAAGTCATCAATCTCCTCGGTAATGGATATCGAATTCTTGCATCGTCACTTGTTTCCACGTTCATCGGTATCATCAATGATTACTATGGGAACGATCCATCCCTTCTTCTTCACGAACTAGACCAGTGACTCCCCACGGCTGACGGACTCGGTAGAATTACCTTTCTCTATACAAATTCTTTTAAGTGTTTCACGACAATTCCTTTCATTTCTGATGCACGAGCTAAGCGTATTCAAGGTGCTCGAGGCAACAAGCAGTTTCAGCACCCGGCACGACGATCATACATTTTGAATTTCAACACTTGTCTCGCAGGCTCAGGGAAGTTCGCAAGTCATTAGGGAAACTTCACAGAGAATAACCACTGTATATTTCCGGCACTTCTTCGTAGACGTTTCTCTAGATTTTCCTTCTCGCGATAACGTTGAAGACCAGTAGAATAGCAGGACATCTCCTCTTCTCCGACGCTATTTTCTCTGCCTTCATTTACATGATATCACTTTTATTTACGGATGAGTTGATCATCACCCTACTTGGAAACACTAATGTTCTGCTTCTCTAACATAGACATGTGGACTTCCCTTCTTTCACCAGTCATGACCGCCATTAATGCAATAATACTAACCAATCCATCTTCAACAAGCATGCACTTTACTAAATCTAGCCTACCACTTAAATTTACTATAATTAACTATTGGGTAAACGATCCTATCTTTTAGTGAACCCAAATTTCCTGAATTTTCCACTTTCTTTCACATGATTTTGTGTTAGAGTGAGTCGTTTGTAGAAATACTGGGGCGAATAGTTTCACCAGGATAAACGATATATAGGAAAGGAAAAGTAAGAGTTTACAATCTGTGCATGACCAATTTGAGTCCTATCTCATACATTCGAATAAGCAAAAGGGTTCTTTTGCTGAGGATGATCCACAGTTAAGGCTACAATAGCTTTTCTATTTTAGTAATCCTGCGTATAATTCCCATTTCAAAGACTTTAGGGGTGACGACTTCCGATATAACGTGGTTCTTTCACTGAATTTATGCCTAGGATGATTCAGACTTTATGCCTAATGAGGACCAAATTCGACGACATATTCGTCCTCGTCAATAACTTTATTGTCACACACATATCCATGAAAATTTATTTTTTTTTTTTTATGTGTGAGAAAAGAACATTCATGCAGAGTCATAGTAGGAAGGAATTGTCTACCTGCCATCCGAAAACCACAATTATTATCGTTTGTAAAAATGCAAATTTTTTTTATTTTTTTTTTCACACGACGTAGTCGGTAAAATTTACTCAGTGAAATTTGCTCAGACATATATGTGTATGTTATCGTAAATAAAATATAGGTTATTTATTTATTAAAAAAATCATTCATCATTTATTTATTTATTTATTATATAAAGAAAAATTAATGATTATTATATACTTCTTTATTATTATTATTCGAAGATGTTGTTCAGGGCTACAGATCACTAGCAAGTAATAGGATACCAATATAAGGAGAAAAGATGAAAATCAAAGAAGGTATTCGAGGAAAAGGGTGTTGACAGAAATTGCTATATTTCCAAAAATCGGGTTAGACCGGAATAAGATAAGGTTTTTGAGGTAACAATGACAACCAGGCCTTACTATAAGGATAATACATGCACAATGGAGATTTCAAGACAAGGCAAAACGCAATTTAGATAACATACCATATACTAGGGACTAAAAACATAAACATTCCACAATACCTAAATACTTAATTCCCTCAAAAGACTCATACTAACTCATTGGCTATTCCATAGTTTCTACACAAGTATATCTACATAAATCCGAATAGGATGCGCGTGTTTACAGTGACAAAATACACCTGGCCAGACAAGGTTCTAACTGCACTATGCGTTTAGTGTAATCTAGACAAAAAGATCCTAGACCGCGCTTAGGTAGAAGCGAAGAAGATATGCAGACACTGGGGCAACCCAGAGACGGTCCCTGGAAGGCTCTTCTCCAAAACACGTGAGGCGCTCCGCTCACATTCCACATCATGTATGACTTCATGGTGCCCTCGCGACTCTCCCTCTCTGTCACTTTAGTCCACATACTGCTGGTTCTGCACTCGGTCTTGTAGTGCCGTATGTTGGGTCTGTACCCTGCTCCTCCACAGTAGCTCTTAGGGTGGTTCTCCCCAATGGCAGTACTTTGTTAGCCACCTCAGATATCTATCTCACACGCATCCATTGTCTCTCGTCAATGCTCTCATGTCTATTCTTCTAGTTATCCTTCTGGGTACCATTATAGTCATCGATTACCTGAGGCTGCGCTAGCAAATCCCGCAGGTGCCATGATAAACAATGCGGTGTCCCAACGGGCGTTAGCCCCCCCCCCCCCCCCCCCCCCTCCCCACTCTCTCGCCATTGTGATGGACCTGCCAATCACGTAGTGTCGCTCGAATCGGTCACAGAAGCCCTTTTCTGGGCGGTGGGGCGTCACTAGGTGCCATCTTGCAACTCGTCATCCTCCTCCTCCAATCCATCTATCTTCATCATCAATCCTATTTCACTCTCGTCATATGCTCGGCGTTCTACCATCGGACTCGTCTCGTCTCTCCTCTAGTGGTAACATCCAACTATATCCTTCCATTATTAATTATTTGACGCTCCCTCTGCAGCTAGTGCGAATCATTTCATGCGTCAAGGGTATGATTTTCGTTATATTTGCGTCGTTAATATCTTGTATTAGTATTAAAAAAATTACATAATTAAATTTTCTATTACTCAAAATAGATGAAAATTTTTCGTATTATACTATATATATTTTTCCAATATATATATCTGATAAATAAATCCTCTCTCTCTTTCTTGTTCATCGGTAATTCTGAGATTCACTTTGCACAAGGTTATAGTTAAAAGATTTTCAAAAATCCTTTCGTTCATTTTTTTAATCCTTTTGTTCTCTTATAAAGCTTAAGCTCTGATACCATTTGAACTCCTCATTTTTTTCAGTATCGCGAAGGGTCATTTGAGCGGTGCATACTGTCTTTAATTCAATAACTCAAGCATAGAAAACGACTCGAAAAAGAAGACGTTTTTAAATTAACCATTCGAATATAAAAGTTTCACAACATGAGGTCCCACTTTTTTCATAATCAATACTATCTTTTTCAAATATTTTCTTCGGGGGGGAAATTTATGTTTTCTTTAAATGGGCCTTCAAATATTTATTTCATTCTTGCATTCTCCGAAAATCTTTTTCATCACCGAAATTTCTTCAATGACCTGAGATAAATACATGCTAAAAAGTCAACAATAATGGTTGAGTGAATCCATAGATTTTATATTTACTTACTTATATAATAAAATTCTAACACAAGTATCATTTCTACAAAATCATCAAACACATAATCGTATGTGGATCAGACTACAGTTTATGGGGGTTTTATTATTAATGACTCATGACATTGACGTTACGATCTAAAAAAGATTGCCCACTATACACCTCGGCTTGGTGCATATTACTCTATATACAACGCATCATGTGGTGTCATTCTCCAGAAACCATGACGATATTCATGTATACAGCGTATATCCATTATCCTCCCTGGTAGTAGTTTATCAATTCATGATTTCGCAGGTAGTCTTTTATCTAGCGAGTAAGCTATATATAATCAAGACTACTAGCTTACTCATTAGGCGTCCACTTGTGTTCTATTTTTGAATAATAATCAGCTCATGTTATCCCTCTCGCAGGTTTATAAAACAATTAAAGTATTAAAATGCGAGGCTATGAACTCACAGTGATAAGACGTGACGATCGAGAATTTACGAAAGCAAAGAACGTCGAAAAATAATCAACCGCGACCTAAAATAACAGCGCGCATTAAATTCAAGTCGATAAATATTTATCGATATTCATTTCTATATGTATAGTCTAATATATGATCAATTAGTTTACGACAGTGCATACTTTTTAAATTTCAAAATACAAGTTGTTAATTGAGCCTTATTTTAAATCCATATCAATTGTGAAGTCCACATGAGCCAACAAACGTCCCTGTAATAATGATTTATTTGGTGTTGCTTAACTTTAAAGTCCAGAATTTAAAGTATTATTTATGGTCCAATAGGTTGGCCCAATAAGGCCCAATGGTTAAACTTACATATTTAAGCTCATAGTGGTTAAGTTGGTTATATTGGCTTTGAGGCCAATTCAACTTATAGGCACCCTAATCTCTAGAATTTACTGGGTCGGAGTCTTCTGGGTTAGACTTATGATCAGTAGATTACTCATTTTTATAAGTCCCGATAAGTGGTCCCTACTACCTCGGGTTTTTACCCAAAAGTTATTCATAAGTTTTCCCGCTTTTAGTACTATGTTTATAGTTTTCATCTTTAAGAAATTGCCGAATTTCTAACACGTAAAATGTGTGTCGACTCATATTTACCTTCCCGGATTCATTTATGATTCTATTTTACTGATTTAAGCGTTTCATTATTAAACTTATGCCAAAATATGATCTTAAAGGCCCAAGTTCACTTATTGTCAAGGTTGATTTTGGCCTGCTAGTTTCGGGTTCACCGTTTCGGCCGCCATTTACAAACCGTAAGGAGCTGGAAAACCATCCAATTATATTAGGTTCTACATAAGTTTAGATACAACTCTTAGTTTTACCTTTTTAGGGGTCAGTATACAAATTTTATGAGTTTTGGGTCGTGCAAAACAGTATGTCTGTTTTTGACCTAATCTACCATTTTAGCCATAACTTTCTCATCGGGTATCGTCCCGAAATGGTCCACCCATAAAATAATCACAAAACATTTTTCTACAACCCTATGAGTCCAATACACATCCACAACCTACTGATCTATTTCAAATCCCACGTTCTTCTAGTGATCAAAATTTCCTAATGTCTAAATCCATTCTAGGGCTCATATAGCTTCATTTTAAGAGGTCAAATCATGCATGCAATGCCCAAACTCAATCAATACCAATATATACTTTCATTTACATAAGCTAAATGTACAAAATACATATGATAAGAAAATTTTAAAAGGAATTATCAAGAATATTAATTACCCTTACTAGAAAATGTTATAGACAAAGAAAATCAGCAACACCAACACCCTTCTTGCTTGGGGCTGAAAGTAAAATTAAAATTAGTAACTTTACTTATAAGCGTCGATGCTTAACGTAGAATTTGCCGGTTCTTTGTAAACGTCACGTATATTACAAATGTAAACCCTAATTTTCCCGGTTAGTCGTGAGTTCATATCTCAACATAAAAATGAAAAATATAATTAATACTCGAGAATAAAATAACAACCTGAAATTAACGGATTGTCACAGCATATTCCCCTAAAAAGTATTTGTCCATGAAGATCAATTTCATTTCTTGCCCGTTTCTTGTTTAAAATCAATGATTGAGGGTTATTTTTTCACATTGATCCTCCTTTCCAAGTATATTCTGGTCCACGACTCGAATTCCATCAAACTTTGACTATTGGGATCCGACTTTGCTTAAGTTGTTTTACTTCCCTATCCATGATTTCGATAGGTTCTTCGATGAAATGCAACTTCTCAGCGATCCTTACTTCGTCAAGAGGAATAATAAGATCTTCATCCGATAAACAATTCTTCAAGTTCGAAACATGGAATGTATTGTGTATTCCTTGAAGCTCTCGGGGTAATTCCAGTTTATATGCCACCGGACCCACTCTTGATAAAATCTTGAATAGTCCAATATAACGGGGACTTAATTTCCCACGTTTTCCAAATCGAACAACACCCTTCCACGGTGATACTTTCAGCATAACTTTGTCACCCACTACAAACTCCAAAGGTTTACGTCTCACATCCGCATAACTTTTCTGTCTACTACGAGCAGCCAATAGTCGGTTCTTGATTTGCACATGCATCTCTGTCATTTCGCGAATCATTTCTGGTACCGTGAGTTGGGCATCTCCAACCTCACTCCAACATACATGCGATCTACATTTCCTTCCGTATAGAGCTTCGAAAGGTGCGGCTTTAATACTAGGCGTAGGATAACTATTATTGTATGAGATTCTGCCAAAGGTAAGTGCTTATTCCGAGCCTCTACCAAAGTCATTCAGACAGCAGGCCAACATGTCTTCCATGTTTTTGGTATCGTTCTTTCACCTGACGAGCAGTTTCAGGATGTACAGTAGTCGCTCATATCTAATTCGTCCCTAATGACTTTTGAAGAGATCTCCAAAACCTTGATGCGAAACGAGGGTCTCGGTCCGAAATAATCGACACAGGCACCCCGTGCCTACAAACAATCTCCTTCAAATACAATCGAGTAAGCCTCTCCATTTTTATACTTCTCATTCATCGGAATAAAGTGAGCAGATTTAGTCAATCGGTCAACAATGACCCAATTGATTATATCCAGATAGTGTTTTGGAAGCTTTGTAATGGAAATCAATTGTAATTCTCTCCCATTTCCAAATTGGAATTTCGGCTCCTGCTGTGAAGTAATCCTGACGGCTTTTGGTGTTCAGGCCTTTACTTTAGCACATGTCAAGCCACTTACTGACATATGTCGCAATGATCAGCTTTCATATTCAGGCCAACAGTCTAATTCTCATCATGGTACATTTTATATGACCCTGGATGAATGGAATATTTGGATTTTGAGATTCAACATGATTAGACCTCTCAATCCTCCAAAATTAATGGTAACCATACTCGTCCTTTCAGACATTTTGTACCATCGGTTGTCTAACTTCAAATGGCTCCCCTTTGCCAAGAAATCCTTCGGCACTAATATTTTCCTCCTTGCATACTTCAACTTGTGCATTCCGAATTTTCTCGGGTAAATTGTTATGTACTGTCACCACTAAAGCACGCACTCGAATCGGTTCCTTATCCTTCATGCTCAACGCATCAGCGACAACATTCGCCTTTCCCGGGTGATAACGAATAACACAATCATAATCACTCAGAAGTTCAATCCATCTACGCTACCTCATATTTAGCTCTTTTTGGTCCAAAATATATTGTGGTTTTGTTGATCGGTGTGTACCGTTAAACTTATGTGCCGTACAAATAATGTCTCCAAGATCGAAGAGGCATAAAAAAACACCGCTTCCTAATTCCAAGTATGGGTCTCGTATTAATTTTCTTCATTCTTTGCTAAGTTGCGTTGAGCATAGCAATCACTTTTCTCACTCATCAAAACAGCTCCAAATCCTTTAAGGAAAACGCATCACAATACACAAAAAAGTCTTCGCTTCCCTCGGGTAGTGATAATATTGGCGCACTATTACAATTTCAGCTTCAATGTTTGAAATGCCTCCTCTTGGTCGTCGCCCCACACATATGGCTTATTTTTCTGTGTGAGTTTAGTTAATGGTTTGGATATTAGAGAAAACTCCTTAATAAACCTTCGATAATAACCTGCCAAACCCAAAAATTGTCGTACTTCCGTTGGTGTAGTCGGTGCAGCCTAATTTTTAATGGCTTCGATCTTCGCAGACATCAACATGAACTCCACTACTATCAATCACATGGCCAAGGAATTGCACGAAATCAAGCCAAAAATCACATTTCAAAAACTTAGTGTACAACTTTTTGCTCCTTAGCAAATTCAAGATAGTCTTCAAATGTTCACCATGTTCTTCTTTATTTTTGGAAATACTCGGAATGTCATCAATGGAATGACAATCACGAAATTCTCAAGAAACGGCTTGCACACGTGATCATCAAATCCTATGAATACTGCAGGTGAATTAGTCAGTCCCAAAAGGCAATTACCTGAAATCATAAGTCTAACGAGTTCTAAACGCGGTGGTATTGGAATGTCTTTCCTCAGCGCTTACGAAAGTGTGATAAACCAGACCCGTAAATCAATCTTCGAATAAACACTAGAACCTTGCAGCTGATCAAATAAGTCATCAATCCATGGTAATGGATATCGATTCTTGATCGTTAACTTGTTCAGTTCTCGGTAATCAATGCACATTCGGAACGATCCATCCTTCTTCTTCACGAACAAGACCAGAGCTCGGTCGAATAAAACCTTTCTCCGACAACTCTTGCAGTTGCTTGGATAACTCCTTCATTTCAGATGGTGCTAAACGATATGGCGCACGCGCCACAGGTGCAGCACCGGGAATAAGATCAATACGGAATTCAACTTGCCTGGGTGGCGGAAGTCCAGGTAATTCTTCAGGAAATACTTCGGGAAAATCTCAGATAACTGGAACGTCTTCTAATCGCTTCTCCTTCAATTCTTGTTTAGTTACTTGAGCTAAGAATAGATCATAACCCTTCTCGATATACTTTCGAGCCTTAATGTAAGAAACAATCTTCAATCGAGAATTATTTCTATTGCCTTCGATAACCAGCGTCTTACCTTCCAGGGGAATTCTAACCTTTTTCTCTCCATATAAAATAACGGCATCATATCGTGATAACCAATACATCCCAATAATGATATCAAAACTTCCTAGTTCTATTACCATTAAATCGATTGGAAAAGAACGGTTTAAAAGATTAAGTGTACACCCTATTAACACATTATTGGTACTCACTACTTTTCCATCGGCCAATTCGACTTCATAGCAAGTATCTAAATCAATCGGTTTAATATCAATAAGGGTACTAAAATTTGTAGACACAAAACTTTTATCGGCACCCAAATCAAATAAAGCGGTAACATATCGATTATTGAGTAAGAATGTCCAGTAACAACTTTCGGATCTTGCTGAGCATCCAAAGCTCCCAACTTGTAAACAGCTCCACGGTTATTTCTACCTTGTCCATTCTTTTTCAGCTTAGGGCAATCTCTCTTTCGGTGACCCTTTTCATTGCAATTAAAACAAGTCACATCTTTTCTGTCGAGGCTCCAACAAGCAGCAGTCTTGTGCCCCAACTTACCACACTTACCACATTTCCAACAATCCCCATCATGCTTCTTATTCTTGCACTTTGGACAAACTTCGTTGTCATTTGGTGCAACATTGGTCATAGCTCCAACATTAGCCCTTCTTTGGTTTTGCCGACGATTGTAATCGCGTCGGTTATCACCACGACCACCATGATCTCCTTCACCTTTCCTCTTTTCACCCTCAGAAGCCTCGTCAGTCTTGTCTTGTATTATTTGTCCCATGAGCTGATAAGCCATACAAACAGCCTCATCAATACCAGCAGGCCTCGATGATGTCACATCACCACGTATATTCTTCGACAACCCACAAATATACTGCTCCACCTTCACCTGCTCAGGCTCCACCATTCTAGGACACAATAAGGCCAATTCATGAAATCGTTTTGTATACCCATCAATATTAGTCCCTTTTAACTTCAAGTTGTACAATTCTTGCTCTAGCCTTTGCAACACACTTCGAGGACAAAATTCCTCGGTCATCCACTTTCTCACCTCAGTCCATGGAGTACCATTAGCAGCATCAATACCCATGGAAGCAATCCTTCCATTCCATCAAGTCAATGCACGACCTTGGAGAGTAGCAGTTGCAAATTTCACCTTATCCCTTTCCTTGCAATCACTGATTCAAAACACAGATTCTAGTTTCTCAAACCACTGACATAATCCCACGGCACCCTCGGTGCCTTTAAAAGGTTGTGGGTCACACTTCATGAATGTTATGTAAGTACACCCAGTAATTTCGGGCGCTGCCGGTCCGGCACCACCAACTCCAACACCACCGGCTCTAGCACCACCGGCTCCAGCACTACCGGCTCCAGCACCACCAGCTCCAGCACCACCGGCTCCAGCACCACCAGCTCTAGCACCACCGGCTCCAGCACCACCGGCTTCGTGGTTCATATTTGCCATAAATTCAGCCATAGATGCGACAACTTGTTCCTTAATAACCTTGCGCATACGTGCCTCAGACATTGCTTTTGACGGCATGATTCTGTTACAACACAAATTAAATCATAATGAGTATTCATTCGATGTTTGTATTAAGAAAAGGAACAATTTAGAAGAAACAAAAAAAGGAAGGTAACAACAACACAACATAGAATTAGAACCAAAAGATAGTCATTTCATTAATCACAAACAAGTTACAAGTTGCATTGTCATACATTACATGTCAACATCTAATGCTATACAACTCCAAAAGACTAGTTCTACTAACTGACATCGCAGTTTAGTTAGTGATTTACAAAAGATACTACAAATGATAAACTAATCTACTAAGAGTCACTAGGTGGTCCACGTGGCTCGGAAGGTCCCTCGGTCCCATCAGAAGTAGAGTTCTTCGATTTCTTTCTCGGATGCTCGGTATCCTCATCATCAGATGGCGGCTTCGGAACAGCCCCAATACAAACCATATCCAAGTAGAACATCTTATACCACACTCGGGACTCATACAACCTCCTTTCAACAATATCACTCTCCATACGAGCCCACGCCAACTTAGTCTCAGTCTCAGCCAATCTTTTCTTCAATGTGGCATTCTCCTCACTCTCCAATACCGATATCCTCTCGAGAACATTACCCAAAGCACGCTCGACATTTTCCAAATCATGATTAAGTAACTCCCTTTCTTTTTCCCTGATTTTATTCTTGGATTTGAGAAGAGCAATCTCAGTTTGGCACGTACCCAACTCGGCCTCCATGACTCTAGCTTATGCACTTGATGCCTCCAAATCACGCCTTAAGGTCCACGGTGCTAATCCATCAACATGAGATGAGTCACGAGCAGAAGATGACTCTCCTACCTCAAATAAGCCCCTCGAAAAGTCACAAATAGCATAAGGCTTTTGGGTAGTAGTCCTAACAGTAGCCTCGGGTGCAACATCGACCTCCTCGTCCTCTGACTCAGAATCGGATGACACAAAATCAGATGACACATCTCCAGGTGGCGGGGTTTTGTCACCCTCCACCTCATAAGGAAATATCAACTCAGCATTATCCTCGAGCTCAATATAAACATATTCCTCGGGTTCTTCCTCGGGTTCCTCCTCGGGATCTTTTTCGGGATCCTCTTCGTCATAATCAACCAAATCAATATCATCGGGAATGTCAACCATTTCTTTGGGATCATGGATATCCATAACTTGGTTCGGCTCGGGAACAACTGGGTTCACTTCGGGAATAGCTTTGTTCGGCTCATTAAGATGATTAGGGTTCTCAAAATAGTTATTTCATTAGCTTCTCTGAAATCTTCATCACCGAATTACCTTCAAGGACCTGAGATAAAACATGCTAAAAGTCAACAATAATGTTGAGTGAATCCATAGAGTTTATATATATAATAAATTCTGACAACATGTATAATTTCTCAACTCAACAAGACATATCGATGTGGATCAAGACAAGTTATAGAGGGATTATTATAAGCCTCATGACATTGAACGTTACCATATAATAAAAATGCCCAATATACACCCTCGCTATGAGTGCATATTACTCTCTATACAACGCATCTGTTAATGTTCATTTTTCTCGACCACATGACGATAAGCCTGTCGTCACGGATTGGAGGTGGCAACCTCAAAGAGACTTTTTCATGTATTAGCGTCTACCATTACCCGGTAGTTAACAATTCATGATTTCCGCGGGTCTTTTATCTAGCGAGTTATGCTAACTTATAATAATCAAGGCTACTAGCATACATTTGGGTCACTTGTGTTTCTATTTTTATAAAACAAGCATGGTTATCCCCTCGCGGGTTTATAAAAAATTAAAGTATTAAAATGCGAGGACTATGAATCCAATGATGTCGGAAGTGAATAGCGATATGAATAAGAACTTCGGGAATAGGCGTGTCGACCAACCAAGACCTATACAATTAGTAACGGGTCTTAGGTTTCTAGTTGGTAATAATTATGAAAACTCATAAATAAAGTAAATATATATGATATATCATTATCTTAAATTGATGATCAAGTTTATTTATGATGTAAGCTTTTTATTATCTTACTGCTTTTATATATTTTTATTTGCCACTTTTAGCCTTTTAACTAGATTTGTCCACGTATTAGCCAAAAGCCCATTAGGCCCATTAACCAAGTCCATTAAGTTATTATATTGATATTATTACATAAAGACCAGGTCCTAGCCCATTAGTAAGGTCCAAGTGGATTGGGCCTAAAGCTAAGTCCAATAAGTCTATTTTGTTTCATTGGGCCTAGTGTCAATAGCTTCGGGTACATTTTAGTCTCATATCAACTTTTTATTATAAGTTTTAGGTGTTCTCGAGGTCGAGATACTTGTATTATCAGAAGGTCTAGTATTTTAATCTCCAAGAAGAAGTGGGTCCTTACCACCTCGGGTTTTAGTTACAAAAATCGCTTTACATAGTATAGTGTTCGGGTAGTAGTAAATTTTATATACTTTTATGTTTACGAAAAGTCATAATTTTAACCGGTAAATGTATAATATGATTATATTTATATGCTTGGATTCATAATTAAGTGTACTTTACAGATTCAAAGTCATTTTTATACCTCTTTTAATATTACTTATACATATGGGTATATTACTACCTAATGGTCAAGTTACTAATTAGGACTGAAATTTCACTTTCACCATTTTTAGGGGCATTTACAAACCATAAAGAGTTGGTTGACTATCCAATTGATTCAGAATCTACATGACTTTTGCTACAACCCATAGTTTTCACTTTTTAATTGGTTCAGCACGTAAATATGACTTTTTACGCAATCTGTACAGCAAGGTCCAGATTTGACTAGTTTTAGTGTTTTGACCATAACTCATTCATTATTTACTTTCTTAGAATCATCCAATTTGCCCAATGTACATAAGAGATTTATCTATGACCTCCATGTTCTCAAAATCAATCCTCAAACCTACTGAGTTTTATAGAATCTACTGTTCATTACAGCTCATAATTTTGATGATCTTTTCACTTGTTTTAGATGACTATTTTAGCTATAATTAACCTAGGATCATTATACATGTTTATACGGCCTTTTTATTACTTTGTCATTCAAATTCATAATGTACATATACAATTGAAAATCAAAAGAAAACATAAACAAAACTCATGAGATTTTTACCACAAGAAATATGTAGAAAATGATCAAATGATCAAAACAAGAACAAAGCTTCAATCTTCAAGCTTGATCTTCACCCAAAAATAATTTTGATCACCATTTCTTTCACAATATGACTTGATAATAAACTTGTATAACTTCAGCCCAAATGTATATAAACCCTTCTTGAAAACTCTTTTAATCACCTCCAAAATACAATAACCATACTAGGAAATCATCTTAACTTAAGTGCTTAATATTTGATCTTCAAAATTTGTGAAATAAGTGTTTTTGGTGAGATAGGTTACATGTATATAAAACCCTTTCCAGCCATGGGAAAGGGTTGGTTGTTCATTTTATGTTAACACTTGATCTTGCACTTTCTCTCTCTAAGATTAAGTAGCCAACCCATCATCTCTTGCTTGTGTTATGATATCATGTATACTACAAAGAATCAACACCAAGGGGACACCTCTCCCTTTGGTTGATCCGCCCTAATGGTGGGTTAGATAAGTGGGGTGAGTTGTATAACTTGCCCCATAATTTGTAAATACGGGTATTAACAAAGTACGATATTTAAAAAGGTACGATTTGTAGCCGTTTTTCGTAAAACGTAAAAATAGTACGAGACACGAAAAATATAAACAAATGCAACAAAAATATTTCTATGGCATTTTGAAAATATAAACGTCAATGCTTTACGTAGAATTTGCCGGTTCTTTGTAAACGTCACATAAATTACAAATGTAAGCCCTAATTTTTCCCGGTTAGTCGTGAGTTCATATCTCAACATAAAATGAAAATTATAATTAATACTCGAGAATAAAATAACGACCTAAAATTGACGGATTGTCACATGACACGCATTGGTCCATAAAGATCCATGTACAAAAGATAGAGTTTTTCTTGGTTGGTGTCTTCAGATTTAGGTTTATGGGGTTTCTTCTTGCTTTTACCCATTGCACATGCAGAACACAGATGGTCCTTTTTAAACCTTAGCTTAGGGTGACCTCGAACAAGACCATGTCTAGCTAAATGGTTAATTGCACCAAAGTTTAGATGAGACAGACATCGGTGCCATAGCCAGGACTTAGTCTTTGAGGCCTTTGACAAGAGACATATAGGAGATGATGCCATCATATCTCCAAGAGACAGAGTATACAGATTGTTGCCTTGAGATCCAGTCAATAGATCAACACCTTCTAAATTATGCGATGAACAGGTGGGTTTACGAAAAGAAACTCAAGGGTCGAATCACAAAATTGCCCAACTAGAATAATTTGTACCAAGTCCCATCCATTAGTAAAACCCTTGATATCATAACATTCCCAATCTATAATCACACATATCCTAGATATCTTTGCCACGTGATCATTTCTGAATTTGACTGTACCCAAAAACTTATTGACGAAATTGGTGAGCTAAGAGCGATCTCCGGTCATATGCTTGGAGCAGCCGGAGTCCAAATACTAGAGAACAATTTGGACGACCTGCATTCATCAAGAGAGGAAGATGGAACATCGGAAACTATGGATCCCCAAGATTGACTGGGTTCCTTTTTGTTAGCAGATACAGATTTAATAACCTTAGATTTACTAACAGGAACATTAGTTTTAGATTTTCTAAGTTTCTGTTAGTAAACCAATGTTACTACAGGTTTAGATGTTTCATTATCTAGAGCGGTTGGTTTCCTAAGGGGTACTTCAGTAGTTGTGGTAATCCTAGTTAAAGGGCACGCATTTCCTACTATAGTGAAGGTTCGACCAATAAGTCTCCAGATATATTGAATATTTGTAAACACCTTTCCTGTTGGTTTCTAAACTTTTCTCTTTGAATTTTTCTTAACAGGATTAGATTTAGTACGAGCATTCACATTATTGATAAAATCAAGAACACACAAATCATGATTATCAGAAAGCATGCAACCATTACACTTAACACATTTAAGTTCAGAATTCGCATTAAGCTTGGAATGCTGCACATGAGCAGTTCCTTTAGGTTCAATAACACAATCTTTATTTTTCAAACTAGATTTAACTTTCCTAGGGTGGGCTTCTACTTTATTCTTCTGAGTACTACTTGGTGTTTGCAGAATCTTATCTTTCTTTGTATTGCCTGAAGGCTGTGATCCGCTAGCACTAGTAGACGATTTTACTCTTGTAGAAGACAACGTAGGTTTGTTAGAAACTAAGTTCTATGAGGAAGAGGTTTTTGTGTTTATGTTTCCTGAAGATGTGACGGGCTCAGTAAATCTAACTCTTTTGTCCTTGTTCTTTGGGGTCACAGCCACTAATTTTCCATTAGCATTGTTGATACTAGGGCAAGTTTTACTGATGTTTGTAAGCAACTCCTGAATTCGTTTAGCATAACTACAGGCAGATTCTAAGGATTAATCTCGTAGATATTTTGATTTAACATGTTCAACTAGATCCCTAAGAACTGTAGCTTCTTCCTGAGTGTTTCTAATATAGGCAGAGTGAGCTGTCTTTTTATTTAACAATTTAGGGGTTATTGGTTCTACATCAATCATTAGCATTTCTGGATCACTAGGGTGTTTTGTAAAATCATTATCAACTAGAGCTTTTCCTTTAAGTTTTCTTAAATCATTCTTGAGAGCTGTGATTACCAAAAAATTTTCTTGAAGACTAGCATTTAAATCAGAAATTTCCACAGACTTTAGATTGACTTGATTAATTAAATCATCACATTGTTCTTTTGATTGAATACGTGTTGGTTTAATCGAGTCATAAAGTTGCTTATAGGTCTGTTTCAAATGCTCATTCTTAGCAATAAGCTTTGACACCCTATGATCCAATTCAATATTTATAGTTTCAATCTCTTCTAAGTCCTTTTTAATCTTATCCTCATTCATTTTTCCACTCAGTATGAATAAAAATCTTGATCGTGAATCATTCACACGGGGATTCCTTGCTCAAAGATGTTCATTTGTACATGTATCATATATATCCCGTGTAATGTGATAAGAGAACAGATTTTCCGCTCAGGTCCTTTTGTATAATTGTATAAAGAGTAGTGAATGGGAAAGATAAGGAATTTTGAACCACTAACAAAAAACAAGATAAATCAAAAGGATACAATAAAGAATTAGGGAGTCAAACGGTCTTTTTGGGGATAGAGGGACTTGAACCCTTATGATTTTTGAAATCGACGGATTTTCCTTAGAGATTTAATTTGTTCTTTCAACTTCTTTATGACCGTGTCTTTTTGTTGGGACTGAGCTTTCAATTCATTTAATTCAAATAATTTATCAAAACTTAGAGCATTTTGATTTGAAACAGAATTATCCCTTTGAAAAATTTTCTGATTAATTTGAGAATCAACTTCTAAAGAGATGCAATGTTTTTCAAGAGTGGTAAAACTTTTGAACAATTTATCATAAATCTCTTTTTCAATGAAATCCTTTTTGTTGAGAAGCTCAGTCTCAAGTTTATGAGACACTATTACATTACATGAATATTCCAGAAGCATTAATCCACAGAAGTAATTCATAGTTTATTTTAATGTTTCACCATAATCTTTGTTAATGACTTGTTCCAAAAGTCGTTTATTTTCGTTCAAAACTTGATTCATTTTCACTTCAAATGTTTTAGACTCTAAACGATGTTGTTCCACAACCTGTTCCATTTGATGGAATACATTTTGGACTTCAGAAAGTTCATCAATCAAATATTGATCGAATGTATTAAATAAGTCCTTCAGAGCTTTAACAAATGGAATTATTTCATCCCTAAAACAAGATTTTGTATGTTTGAACCCCCATGAGCCCTTAGTGATAGTTGTGGGTGTGGTTATTTCTTTGAAAACCACGTCAAAACCAGCAAGATGGTATTTAAGTTTTTTCAAACTCGTATTAACGATGCTGACTTTAGGAAGTTCTTTTGGAACCTCAACTTTGATGGGTCTACTAGAAAGAGTGGGTTTTGGAGAATTCATAGAATTCTGAGACCAAAAGGCTTGTTCAGCAGATAATTCAGTTTGTGGAACAAATTGTTTTTCAAAATCTTAAGAAAGTTGATTAAGGACAGCATAATCGACTGGTGTAGTATTAACTTTCTTTTCTAACATCATAGGATCTTTTTGTTTTAAAAGCATTTTTGAATGACTCTCTTCAGCAAGCATTAGGGTCTCTTCGGAGTCAGGAATCACAATTGCACTTGTATTCTTGATTACATTACCATCATAAAGCTTTGGTTCCAACTGCTGAGCTTTCTTCAGATAGAAAGGATTTTGAAAACCTAGAGCTTGTTTGGTGGTATGATCATAGAAAAACTGAGGTTTCGTCAACATGTGAACAGTTTGTGCAGATTGATCTCTTTTAAAAACAATATTATCTAACTGTTTGATTCTCTTTTCTAAGGCAATCTCTCTATCTATGTTCCTAGATTCTTCTTTCTTAAAATCATTTTTGAGAAGAATAACTGTTTGCATTAAAGATTCCTTTTCTTTTAAATGTTCAGAAAGAGTTTGTTTAAGACGATCAATCTCTACAGACTGTGCACATGAATCTGAAACGTTATCATTACTCCTTAAATCAACATTTTGTCCTTCTTTCAAAACTTTAACTTGTTCCTTATATCTTTCAAGCTCAGCAGTTAAAGTATCATTGACACTTTTATTGTTCAGATTTATCTTGGTACAATTAACTACTTGGGTTTTCAGTTGTTCAATCACAGATAATATCAGTGCATCTTGTTATGCAGAAGAGTTAGAATTCTGAACAGCTGCCTGTTGTGATTCACTCACATACTGAGAATAAGGAATGATATTGCTATCACTGGTTATTTCAGTCTCTGAATGGTTCACAACATTCGACTGTTCAGAAGACGGCATCGCCTGCACAGCTTGATTAAGCATATTATTATTCACATTATCATGATTGTGTACCTCAGCGAGAGCATCTGAACCATAATGAGATAAATTTGCCATGAGAGCAACTTTGGCAGTGTTAAGTTCATCACAATCAGAGTCATATGCATCCAAATCATCAGCTTGATAAGCAGCATTGTGAGTAATGACAGTCTGTGTGGCTTGACCTTCAGGAATATTTGGATCTGCCAAAAATGTGCCAAAATGCTAGCTCTTCTCTGTAGAATGTGACCATTTCTGAGCTTGGAACCAGCAAACACTTTATCATTAAACCCGAGCTCGTCCCGTTACTTTTTAGTTTAGGCATGTTTAGGACTGTGTCCCTTTACCTTTTTAGTTGTAAAAAAATAAACAGTCTTGGTTCCCCGAATTGCTTCCATTTGCTCCTTGAGTGTAGGTCCTTGTGGTACCTGCAGCAAAAGAGGATTGTCTCCCCTGAATTGGTTGTAAGGTCACTCTCCCATCATTAATGGTAGCTTGTTGCCTAGGGTTTGACGAAGTCCTCAGCTGGTTATTGGTAGTAGGATAGCGAGAAGACACAACAGCAGTCAAGAATGACATCACGTGATTGATAGCATCAATGGCATCATCACCTCTCTGGAACACTAGAATAATTAGTCCCTAGTTTGGTTAGGAAAATTCAGGTTGTTGGTTAACTGAGGGAGCATATTCCAATTAAGGGATGAATGATGATGGAGAATAAACATTGTGGTGAACAGATGATTGATAATTGTTGGAAGGATAAGTTATTAAAAGTGGTGTTGATGATTGATTGACAGAGTATTGTTGAGATTCAAGAGGTGCTCCATATTGTGAAGATTTATATGGTGAAACTTGTTGTTGATGTTGAGAATTCTTGTAAGAGTGCTGATGGAATTAATAAGGAAACTGTGTCATTTGGTGAGATGCAACTAAAGCTAGAGGATCGGAGTTGCGTTCATGCATCAGAAAAACTTCATTTGCATGTCGTTCATGTTGTTCCAAGTAAGCATGAATCTGATCAACATTGGTAGTATTCAAATCTTTGACCAATTTAACACTAGTAATGAATTTGCTCCATTCAGCAGGAAGAGTATTTAGAAACTTGGAATTGACTTGAAATTGCTCCAGTGGCATCTTGTAAATGTTCATATCATTGAGTAACAGAGTGAATCTCAAGTAGTACTCATGTAACGACTCTCTTGTCTTGTATGTAAACTTATCAAATTCATCATACAGCTTACACTCTCGTTCTTGCTTTGTTAATGACGTTCCTTGCATGAGCAGTTGGATTTTCTCCCAAATATCCTTGGCTACACGATGTTGGCTGACAAGAGCATAAATTTCAGGTGGAATGCCTTGGAGAATGATGTTTATTTCTTTGATGTCATAATTAGCTTGAATAGTTTCTGATGCAGTTAATTCAGTATATTCCTTTGGTCTGGTTGCACCATCCACTATAATTGTTGGCCAAACAAATGGACCTTTTTCAACAGAAGCAAGAATCATTCGACCATGAGGCCTACTCATCATATAGAGTTCCGTTCTGCTTTTCCACGAATCATACAAATGTTTTTCAAGCATCGGTGGTTTATTGTCACCACCACCCGAGAGAAGTGACTTATCATCAAGAGTCGTCATTGATAACTTTTGATGTTAAAAGATTACTTTTTGATCGAACGGTGGTAGAAATAAATTGTGTTTGATTAAGTTGTCTTTTTAGTGTTTTAATTTATGAAACTACACGGGATTTTACAATTCTTGACAAAACTGGGAAAAACAAATTAATGTATCACGGGATTTTAGAAGTCAAAGAAATAAACCGTATAATTTTGAAAAAAATTGAAAATTCTTGTGTTGTTCAGGCCAATAGTTTTTCGAACTAAGTTCGTTCGGACACGAAGTTCTTCTCGACTCAGTTGTTCGAAACAGCGTTGTTCAAATCAGTGTTCGGACTCAGTTGTTTGACTCGGCTTGTTATTTTCGCACGAGTGTGTTCGACCTCATGGTTGTTTCGAAACGAGTTGTTCGACTCAGTTGTTCGACATGAGTTGTTCGACTTAGTTGTTCGATACGAGTTGTTCGACATGAGTTGTTCGACACAGTTGTTCGACTCAATTGTTCGACTCAGTTGTTCGACACCAACAGACACGAGACTCAAAATTTTTAAAACATAAAAAGACACATTTTTGATGGTTGTTTTACAAAAATTCTTATACAACTAGTGTTACTAAGCCTATAGGAACAAGAAAAATGAAAACTTTAAGGTTTTTGTTAGCCTTAATTATATTAAGTCAAACAAGAATGTTATCGGTCTTAGAAAGTCAAACTAGGTCTTGTATTGTAATAGGCTAATCGGGTTCAACGGGCTTGGATTGTAATCTAATATTGTCCGTGTTCCGGGCTCAAAGCCCAAGTTAAACCAAGCCCGGCCCGTTTACAAAGACCAAGTGCCAAGCTAGCAAGGCATGGGTATAAATATCCCTTCACCACACTTGGTGAAAGGTGTTGGTTACATTTGCATTCACTTGTAATCCACCAACTCTCTAATCTAATCTTCCTTTCTTGTTTCTCTCTCTACTTTCTCTCTCTAAGTTTTCTTATTATTTTCTAGCATATTGGTAAAGATTATTGTTGTGTAATGGATTAAATTAGTAGGATAACATGTGGTATCACTCGCCAAGGGGTGTTTTGTGTTTGTTTTGTGAGAAATTCGTGGGGTTTTTTGTTGGTTTTTCTTTGGATCGAAAAAAGCAAGAAAAAAATCAAAGCTCGATCTTTGTTTCGTGGTTAAAAGTGTTAAAGACTTGTACTTTCGAGCTTAGATCACTTCCTTGCATCATTACTAAGTGGTTTTAACATCATTTCATAGCTTACAACAAAGTTTGAAGATTTTTTCTTGGCTGCGTTTTGCCTATCTGAAGGGGTGTTCGTTGTTGCGTTTTGCTCAAGTCATTGCGTTTTGCTCAAGTCATTGCGTTTTGCTCAAGTCATTGCGTTTTGCTTAAGTCATTGCATTTTGCTCAAGTCATTGCGT
Source organism: Tanacetum coccineum (assembly GCA_026074375.1). Classification (NCBI taxonomy): domain Eukaryota; kingdom Viridiplantae; phylum Streptophyta; class Magnoliopsida; order Asterales; family Asteraceae; genus Tanacetum; species Tanacetum coccineum. Next base: position 45,828 of record BQNB010002729.1, read on the forward strand.
TTTGCTTAAAAAGTCATTGCGTTTTGCTTTTAAGTTTTATTATAAATCGATGCCTCGATGTTGATCTATATCCTGGTAGCAACTAACCTATGCCGGTATTCGAGAAAACAATCCGTTCTCGTTAATTGTTTCTAAACACCACTTAGTTCTTGTTGGTCATATTCTTGGTTGTGGAGCTAACTCCTAAACGTCGTTAGCCAATGAATTGATTTAATTCTTCTTGCGTTGTGACAATCCAACTTTCATCCGTTAAGGCTTCATTCACATTCTTAGGTTCTATAGTTGATATAAAACAAAAGAAATTACTTTTGTTTTGGGCTTGGGACCTAAGGGTTCTTTGGTTAAGGTTTCCTATAACATTTTCTAATGGATGGTTCCTAGACTCCTTACTATTGACTATTTCGTCAATATCTAAAGTTTCATCCTCAATGTCATTTTCTAAGTTTTTCTTTTCGGTAACCTTAATTGCTTCATCTTCATCTAAGTCATCATCACACAACGGTAATGTCTTAGAGGGTGGAGGAGTTTCATCGAATGTCATGTTGAGTGATTCTTCAACTTTCCTAGTATGTTTATTAAGGATGATGTAGGCTTTACTATTTTGGAGTAAACCTAAAAAGACACATTCGTATGACTTTGGGTCAAACTTGAGTTAGGTATCTTTGGATGTTTTAAAATGAAAGCACTTGCTTCAATCACACAAAATAATCAAGAGTACGTTTCCTACCTCTCAAGAGTTCGTAAGGTGTTTTTCCTAGGATGGCTCTAATTATGATTCAATTAAGAATGTATGTTGAAGTATCTACGGTGTTACACCAAAACTTTAATGGTAACGATTGCTCATTCATCATAGTCCTACTCTATAACACCCTATTTTGATCATATATAGTAGCGGAAGCGAATCTGGGATATTTATTTTTATAGTATAACAGTTCATAATCATTGATAACGAATCGTAAGAGAGTTTTGGAAATTTAGTTATATTTCATTATTTATCAGAGTTTTTACAAAACAGAGTCCCAAAATCTAGAAAAATAAAGTTTGAATGATAACAGTTTAGCCATCTTCAAGTCTGTGTCACTCCATGCCATAAGATGCTCAGTTACCTGAGATAAACATGCTAAAAAGGTCAACACAATGGTTGAGTGAAATTCATAGGTTTATGTTAAATAGTTTGAATACAAGTCATCATAATAGTGGGTTATGTTGTTATACACTCATAAGTGTAATAATTGCAATGGGTACAATTATTGTAGAAAATAGTAATATTGCCCTAAGCTTATGACACCGAGACCTTGAGATAATCAATAATCACAAGAAGTTGCCCCAATGGGTGCCTTTGCTAAACACCCGCATAGTGATTCAAATGAAGTGTGTTTCGTTACCAGAAAGTATAGGTACACCAACGAGGAAGTTCAGTCCTAAATAGATCTATTCACAGCATTTACGCTTACTCCAAAAAGTAATTAACGGTTCATGATAGTGGGGTCTTAATGGAAAAAGTAAGGACTTAGGCAATAATATATCAGGATAGCATACAGTTGGAAAAACACTCGTATTCATGGTTTATAGCATGTATCCCCCTTGCGGGTTTATGAAAACATTAGAAGATTTAAAATGCGAGGCTATGAACTCACCTTAATAGGGAAAATCTAATTGATGGCAAAAGTATATCAAGTGAAAGTAACAGCTACGTCACAATACCTAAGGTAATATGTCAAGTCTTAGTGTGATGGTTTATGTTTCAAAACTTCATAAAGTTTAACGTATTACTTTGATTTATTAATTTATGGAAATATTGTATCACTGTTCGAGCTATCATAATCCAGAGGCCATGTAGTATCGTTTGAGGAGTCAGGGCACTTTAAATTGTAAAAAAAAATAAAAAACAAAAAAAATAAAACCCAACAAACTCGTCAAAACAAATACCCAAAGGGAAACCCCACTCACATTGAAATTCCCTAGTATCGTGATACGATAAGATTCAGTTTCTTCAAAGTAGTCGATGATAAATTACGTTAATTATATAACGTAATTGTTTTATAATGCGTCGATCGTTGATTCATAGCGATTAATGTATCGGGTTTTAATAAAATTGAGTCTTATAATATTAATATATATTTTTATAATTTATATAAAAATATTGTATTTTATATTTTTTTAAGTTATGAAAATATAGCGATATATACCCTCGATTTATAAACTTTTACAAGTTTAGTCCTTTATATAAAGGAGTATATATAATTTAACCCTTTTGCAAAGATAGGTCCTTATAGTTATATCTTTAGGAAAATGACATTTTCAGCCCCTCTAGTTTTAAAATTCAAAAAAGTTACGATAATATACCCTTGCATGGAAATGATTTTCAAATCAAGTCCAAAGCATGCAAGTTATTGTATGTTCCAAATGATATTGTCAGGTTATAGTCTTTATTAGTATAAGCAAAAATAAGATGTTCTAAATAACAAAAGTTTAAAAAAAGGATTCGTTAGCTAGAAAATCAAAACAGGTCAAATGAGGGTTTTTGGGTTCGTACACCTAGAAATGACTTCAAGGGCTTCCTTCTCTTGATTATTGGATTCTATTATGATCTTAGGGACTTTAATTGATCCTCCTTGGTGTGATTTAGAACTCTATTTGAGTGGTGATGAAGATTTGAGGTGTGATTGAAAGGGTTGCTTGGATTCGGCTTATATAGTGCTCAAAACCCTTGGTGCCTAAGTTTTATTCTTGGAGTAGGGATCAAGGTGCTAGAGTAGTGACTAAAGAAGGTTATAAGGTGAGTATGGAAGGATAAAAAACTAGCTATGCAAGGTGTGGGGTGTGGAGGAGGTTCGACTGCCATAGGGGTGACAAGGAGGTGTTTGTTTACTTGGTGGGCAAGTATGGTGATGGAGGTACTTGGTTTCTTGCTTGGTGACATAGTGGTGAGGTCATGGTGGTGTTTGAGGTGTTTGGTTGCTTAAAAATGGGTCAAAATGGAATCATAAAGGTGGTAGTTTGGTTTTGGTTTCTGAGTTAGGATTTTTATGGTTGAATCTTGAGTTTAAGGTTTGGTTTAAGATAGTTTAATGTTAGGATTAGGGTTTAAGATTAAGGTTTAGGGTTTAGGATTAAGGTTTAGGGTTTAGTTTTAAGGTTTAGGATTTAGTTTAAAGTGAAACTAGGGTTTTAGGGTTTCGTTTAGGGTTTAGGGTTTTAGATTAGGGTTTTAAGATGACTTAGGGTTTAGGTTTAGGGTTTAGAAGTCATGCATTAAGTTCTTGTACCTTGTGTTAAAGTGGTAGTAAGAAACTAAAGTGATTTAGGAGGTAAAATGACCTAGTTTGGTTTTCTTGCAATATTGACTTATACATTGAGCTTTAGAAAGTTATAACATGATTTAGGAGGGGAAAAATATTTAAATGTTATGCATTGTACACTTGTACTTATGTTTTTAGGTTTTTTTTTTACAATTAAATTTTATATGTATACATTACATATAGTTAGGGTTTTGATATAAACGTTTAACGTTTAATGTTTGTTTTGACATAACATTGTAAATGGTACGTTAAATGGATAATGTACTTGGTAAAAATGATATTAAGATATAGACTTGACATATTAGGATGTTTACATGATATAAACATAGATATAAAAGGCATAGGTTGGTTGCGGAGCTTGTTTACTTTAGAGATGCAAAGTTACGTTGCTAAGGAGATAAAGCAAAAATTTACTGTAAAAAGGTAGTATATATAATTGATGGGGTATTAAGTGCATCTATTTAATAGATGGATAATTACATTGATAAAAATTATGGGTTGTTATATACTCATTTCTTGAAGTGTCCCATTTTTCCTTTCAACCACGCCAATTGATTGAGGAGTTCGTGGAGATGAGAAGTTATGTATAATTCCATTTGTATGACAAAACTCTCCAAATTGAACCTCAATATCAAATTCCCTACCGTGGTTGGTTCTTATTTACACTATTATATATCCTAATTGGTTTTGAATTTTCTTACTAAATTTGAATTAATCGAAGGCTTCAGTTTTGTCCTTAAGGAATCTAGTCCAAGTATACCTAGAGTAGTCATCTACTATGACTAAGGTATAGCGGTTTCCTCCGTAACTCCGTACAGTTTATATATAAATTTCAAAGTTACTTATATGAGATGGATACAACACTTTAAATACACTAAAATTAAATGAGCTCAAAGTTACATTGTTCAAAACATAGACATAGATAATAAAAGTTAATAGTTAATAATTCAAAGTCACATTGTAAAAAAATGTTTGACTTTCACTGATCGATTAGGCCGATTTGACCGATTTTTGACCGATTTGAACGATTATTGACCAAACCAATTTTTCACCTGATTTGCCTTATTTTCCAAGGTGTATAGCTGTGAAGATCATTTAAGCCCATCTAGGATATGTTTTACAGATAATATAAGTACGCAGTGGAATATAAAGAACAGTATATTATCAAACAAGGTTTTTCTTTTTTATCATTCCATACAAGCCCCAATTCTAGATGATCAATTCTAGAATAGTTACTCTAACTAGTAACAGGATCAATGAAACATTGATCTTGAGGCTACAACACTCATTCTAGGCGTTTACAATGAACCACGCTCCTAGAACACACATACACACCTTTACTAGTCGACTACATTTTTCTGTGCACATAAAACTATGTGTCTGTGATCTCTTTATATAGGGAGAGATCAAGACTTACAAAGGAAGATAAACATTAGACAAGTAAATCTTTTAAATATTTAGAGAATATCTTTTGTTATCTTTATCTTCTTAAGGAGATCTTCCAGAATCTACATATTCTCCACCAGCTTGTAGAATTCTTTAATGACGTTTTTAGTCATTTTGTTTCATTCTTTTATTTACTTTGTCTCATCAAATTAAGAATCCCAACAATTGTGAAGAGAGCTAATGAAAAACTAAGCAATTGGGTGGTATTTATAGAAACCTCAAAACTTGACCGCCAAGGTGCTACGAATCTAGTTATGGTGGATTCGTGGATCCATGGGTCAATTTTAAAATTGTTAAAAATCTTTATAAATATTTTGCTTAGATCTTTAATGTACTTACACAATCTGGTTAGATATTGTTTCCAAAAATGGTTAAATAAGAATAATTAGTTTTGTCTTTATTTCCTAATTAGTTTGTCCTATTATCTAATATGGCTAGACATGTTTTGATCTTTCAAGATTGTTTTCTAATATGAAAGATCTTGTCTAGTTAAGTTAGTGATTAATTTTGTCCTATTGTCAAATATAATTAATCGCTTGTTAACTAAGAGATCACTTGAAAATCATTTATTTAAGTGATAGAAAATACTTAATGACACTAAACAATATTTTAAACAGTTTCAACAGTTTGTTAAATGGGTTGATTATAATGCAACATAACAAATATATTTGTACCTTTTGTTGAAGCATGAGTAGATTCGAAACGTCGAGAGATGTTGATGAATATATGCGTTGATGAGATGTGGTCACGCGTAACTTGAACATTTTACGTTATGTATTACAAGTTACTTATTTGTCATTATTAAAACCAAAAGACTTGTTTAGTTTAAACATCGTAATATTTGCACTAACATACTTCATAAACGGTGCCGGTACGGCACCATTTTGATACCGTACTCATCTCAATATATAATAATGTCATCTAGTAGCAATAATATTTCACATAAATGAACCATTCAAATTTTGAGTGATCTTGTTATAATTAAAAATTAATGACTAAATTGACACATTCAAACTTCAAACTTCTGTATCGATAATTTCCGTGCTTATAGACATAGCTATGAGCCGGACAATTGGGCCAAGAAAAAGAACCCAATGTAAAGTATAAAAGCTTTATCCTTTTCTGTGATGCATTTTAAGTAAAATAAGATAAAATTAGCAAATGAGTGATGTTGCAAATAAGAATAATCATTGGGTCAGATTCCAAATATTTATCCTTTGATGATTTGTTTATATATTTACTGGGTCAATTTAACAAGAAAAGGGTGTCTTCGATGCATGATTGTTACAGTGCAATTCAAGCTTGTTGCACACTGGTCGTGTATAATGCCCCCGATCAGGCACGAGTTTATCTCTTCTTTTATTGAATGACAGGCGATTCTAGTTTAACTTACTTACAATCCATTAAACATTAATCTAGTATATATTGTTTGTCTTAAACTCACAATCTATTGAACAAGAGCAATGTTATACATTTTTAAACTTATCATCCAAATTATCTCTCAAATTCTACAAAATATTAACTAGTTAATACACCATTATCACTTTGATGACACAAATTGATTTTAACACTTGTCATCATCTCACAATTAGGAGGACAAATAAAAACACTTAGTACGAAGATTTATCGTTTTCCCATGAATAATTTATTGGGAAGCTTAACCCAACTTACTTCAGTTTATAGTGTAATCTTTCATTATTCAGTAATTAGAAATTTATTCATCCAATATCATATCACATCTAAAGATCTTAACCTGCTAATTTTTCTACACTAATCGATCCCACAAAATCAACCCTAATCGTCCTTTTTTCCAGTTGACTTCTAACCCTACATCACCAAGAACAATATTGTCGAGCATTAACCTGTTTTAACATCCAACAGTAACAGGTTTCACACCGACACGCACTTTATCCATCTCAGACAAATTACTAACCGTCCATAATATCATCAAATTAGATGTTGACAAACTCAATTATTCTTCTTGGATTAATTTTTTTAAGAACCACTGTGAAGGTTATGAGGTTCTTAAACATATTAAATGTTGAATCAATCTGGATGCCACTATGCGTTTCTCCTGTGAAAACATAGAAGGGAGTTGAATAGTTTACATAATTCCTTTACGTTTAAAAAAGTTTGCTTTAAAAAATGTTTTGATACGAGTTATATGTTTAACCAAATCACAATATGAACAAGCAATAACTATCTAAACTAGAACTAGATAACAACAATAATAATGTAAAGAGATAATGATAGAAACAACCAAACCAAGACACCAAGATTTTATAGTGGTTCGGCTACAAAGCACCTCTTCGCCCTACTCCACTCCCAGATATCCCACCCGAGATAATTCCTATGACAAAAGCCCCTTTAGGCGGATGAAAACCGTTTACACGCTCTACGTTATTTTTCTGACACTAAGCTAAATGTCGAGTCCTAATCTTAGCTAGAACCAATCTACCACTTCACAAGATATACATACTCACAAGATCTACACTATCAAATCTACACAATATTCGAATCACACAAATACACAAGATAATTACAATAGAGATTTAGAACTTAGAAGAAAAAAGGAGAGATCACTAATCAACACTTCGTTTCTTGGCGAATACGAGTGTTCTTCTCTTGCACTTGATAGAGAGGAAAGATGACAAGAGGAAGATAAGATAAGATCACTTGAAACAAGATCTAAGAATGTTAGTGATCAAGATTTTTAATGAGAGAAAGAAGTTTTAGAGAGAGAGAAAGAAGAGAATGAAAAATTTTGTGCAAAGAGGAATAATTTTCAGCAAGGGGTGGACCAGTATTTATAGATAGGAGAATCCAACGGTAACTGGTGGCGGTCCCGGTGGTCCCTAATATATAAAGGGGCCGCCAGGCCTATAAGGGGGTCGTCACCTAGACTCTGCTCCCTTTTTTGTTTTTTTGTGAAAAATGTTGTATCTGGTGTAGAAGCTTCCGTTTTGAGGGGAAAATTTGAATTTCAAATTTTATGTTTTTAATAAAACTTTTCTTTTAATTAGAAAATATTTTGTATAATTAATTTTGTGAAAATCTTTTGTAAAAATGTAATAGTTGAGAGAAAAATATTTTCTTGATCACTAATCATACTTAATGATTTGTTTGTTCATACCTTAAGTGATCACTAATCTTAGAAATGGAATTTTACAATTAATAATTTGTAAACGTTTAATTTTATCGTAAACGTTTTTACATTTTGTTATTATCAAAACGTTGAGAGGTCGAAAAATATAAATAACGTTTTTAGACATTATTTGTATTAACAATCTTCCCCTTTTTGATGATGACAAAATATAAACTCATTTTGTATAAAATTAATAGTTACACATTATTAATGAGTTTTGTTCCATTCCCCCCCCCCCCTTCGTCGAATTCAAAAATGATGATCGTCGAGTTGTTGTAGGAAGAAAGAAATCGACAATATCAAGACTCCACCTTAATGCATGCTCCCCCTTGTTCGGGGTACCAAGGGATTGATTTTACGAAAATTGTTTTGCTACAAAACAAAGTTAGGAGTACAAGTGCAAGACAAATATCTTTTTAATGTAACACATTATATTTAAGTCACCAAAGGTAGAGTTTCATTCAACCAACAAGAAACTCAAACAATAGCAAATGCAATACATTCATACAACTTAAAATAAAACTAGATCTAATACGAGTAATGACAAATTCATACAATATTTGTATGAAGCATTACAATAGAAAATAGATTATCATTAAGGCATAATAAGGCATAGATCTACACTAGTGAGCTCATGAAAAGTAGAAGATGCCACAATCAAAAGATGAAAGGTCGATTATTTAGGTAAAATTAGGCTTTTGAGAGTGCTCAATTATGGTGAGGAGGTTGTTATTGAGGATGGAAATTGAGTGGAAGGACCAATGATGAGAGATTTGATACGATTAAGGTCATCTTTCAATGTATCAAATAGATTTCAGGTAATCCTAGCACAAGAACAAATTTCCAAATAGAAGTAAACTAGATCAAGGAAGAGTGGAGGGATGAAATGGAGAGAGTGGCAGGTGAAGGATTTGTAGCTACAATTGATTTTTTTTAGTAAATTAAACTCAAGCAGATTAGACAGGTGATGAGTTCATGTGCAATTAGTTTTGAGTTGGATTATTGAGGAGTGAAAGAAATAAAGAGATTTTGTTGATTAATAGGAGAGGAAGGTAGAGACCTAAAAGATAGAGGAGAAAGGTAGTGATGGTGGAAGATTATGACTTTGTCTCTAAGGTTCAAGGATGTCCTTTGTAATTTTCGTGAGTAATCACTAGGGGAATTCTAGAGGATGACATTAGGACTTTTGAGGAGAAATGAAGAGTTTTAAAAGAGAAGCGGTGATTGAGATAACTAACAAATGATTTTATTATAGAAGAATATTTAGGAAGCTATGTGTTGAAGAATACAGATTCAATAGGCTGTTTGGTTTAGACAGGAAAGATTGCAGGACTAATGGAATAGGGTCAAAAGTTGCTGATCAAGAGGAGACAGGGAGAATAACGTGGTACATCGAGAAGGTGAACCCTATGACAGTGGCGGTCCCATAATAATAAGAGACCGCCTAACATTAACAGCGGGGCATTTTTAAAGATCATGAAATTTTTCATAAGTTTAATAAGGGTTGGAAGGGCAATTATGGCATTTCCATCACTTCAGGAATCACATAAAATATCTAAAGGAGAGGAGAAATCATGTAATGTTGGCCAACGTATTAAAGCATATAAATAACTTAAAGTTTATTAAATTCACATAGCAAGCATGGAATAAAAATGAAAGACAACATTATAGACGATACTTGCTATCCATTGAGCTAGAGGTATAAAGATATCATAACATAGTAATAGAATAATAGTACGTATCTCTAGCCAAAATTAAAGAGAAATATTCAACCATCGTTTGAGTCCCACACTTGAAACTTTCTCAAGAATATATGTAGATAATTGATTTAAGATGAGTAGGATGAAACCAAGGGCCAATATGATTTGTATTTTAATTTTCGTAGATGGGGATTAATTTTGATGATGTGATCATATAGACGATTTACAATCATTCCATATGGCATTAGAGAATTTAGTTGATTTTTAATATTTTTGTTATCCCATAATATAATCCAAACACAACAAATAAGCAAACCCAAATAAGCCCATATGTGAGCCGGAAATAAGAAAGGAAGAAAAAGAGGATGAGATGAAAAGAACTTAGAATGTTAGATTAGAGAGAGAAAGTAGTGAGTTACAAGTGAGACAAATACAACCAACACCCTCTCCATGTGTGGAGAGGGTTTCTTTTATACCCCTAGCCAACATGTAGCGTATGGCTTTTCTACTTGGGTCGGGCTTGGCATATCTTTGGTTTGATCCCCAAAACACGGACAATATTAGATTACAATCCAAGCCCGTTGAACTCGACTAGCCTATTACTTTACAAGACCCAATTTGACTTTATAAAATCGATAACATTCTTCTTTGACTTAATATAATTAAGGCTAACAATCTCCCCCAATGCTAGAGGTTCCTTTATTCAACTCCTCCGTTGCTTTTGTGGTCTTTCTTTAATGTGAAGGTAACTTATCTTTTGTGTGGGGTTGACTTCTAGTACGAATCGATAACATTCGTTGTAGGAGGTTGCTTTAGTTTTATCATTGTCTCCCTGGATGTTGAAGATGTGACTTTTGACGTTTATGCTTTGTCTTGTTTATCTTCGGTCTAGGGGGGGGGGGGGGGGGGGGGGGTTCTTTGCTTGTTTGTATTGGCTTTGTTCATTCATGCTTTGCAATCTTGAACTTGAGCCTTTATCTTGTGACTTTGAGTTCTTGAGATCTTATCTTGCATCACTCTTGACTTGAATCATCTTGATTTGACTTTCTTGATCATCTTGTGCTCTTGACCAACATGCTCATACTTGTTACATTCTTGTTTGACATATATGATTATAAGTCTAACAATCTCCCCCAATTGATGATTCTTTATTTGATTATGAGGCTCTTTGATGGTGGGGAAGATTAGAATCAACTATCTTGACGTTGAATGATTGACTTTGAAAGCTTGAGTATGAGCATGTGGTTTATGAATCCGACTTCGCTGGAATGAGGCTGCAACACCGTCGTCTAAACCTGAAATAAGACAGTTAGCAATAAAAGATGAATATGGCTTTGTCATTCATCTTTAGTTCGGTTGCATTAACCTCCGGTTTCCCGTTTTATAGTATAAATACTATACCTGGATCAGTAGATTCAAAGAATCTCAATGACAGGGTTTACCAGCTCAAGCATAGGAATCTTCTAACACAGATGTTATTAAGATTTACCAAGCTTGCTAGTTTCTCATTACCGGAACGTCTACAAAGCAGACAACCCGGTAAGATTGAATCAGATAGTTTTCTATCTTTCCTGATTAAGTCGTTTAATCATTTACTGGACCAAATTTGATATCAAGTTATCACAAGCCTTGATTCATATAGAATCTTAGAAGTCACTTACCAAAGATGCTAGATTATGTTGGCTAAGCAGATTTCCATCTTCACTGTGAATACTTAAGTATCACTCGGATGTCTGGGCAAGATCTCAAGGATAATGCGTAGGACTCTTTGTTACAACTTATGAACTTTATGGTGTTAAACCAAGTGTATTTTTGACATGTGTGACCTAAAGAGATTTTACTTTGATCTCTTCTGGCTCTCGACATTGGATTTTGTGCCACTTTTGGTATATTAGTAATCGGAGGCTTGAGCTGACTGCCACCTATTCAATATTAACAATCTCAGAGTGAGATGTCAATACATAACGCGTGTATCTCAATGACAAATAAGACAAGTATTCATCATTTGAGAGAAAAACCTGAATGGCTGTGGAAGGGTTGTTCCTTCAATCACTGGGACCATGATGTCCGTCTCAAATCAACAATCATCTTTGTGATTTTGATAGATTATGTATTGACCCGGTTTCTGCCTAAGTTGTGTGGAGGGTTGCTTTGTTTTCACCCTTTATCCATACATTTTTTTTAACTCTTCAACCCCTTCAATGCTTACCAAGACGTCATTACTAACACCTTGTTGTGATTGTTTCAGTGTTAGCTCAATCTTAGTCAGCATTTTTCCCTTGTACACATTCTTCTCCATTCATACCTAAGGACTGCTATTTCTAACTATGGAGTGTCCTTGGGTAGATCCCTCCGGTTCTGGTTGGATCGTAGGACTTATACCTAACCTAACCACCTTATGACTTCTGAATCGTCGTGAATTAAGATGTTGTAGGGTATAGAGATCGAACCATAAAACCATTTTCTGACAATGTTATTTTGAAATACTCCCCCTACACGTGTGCTCCGAGATTCGAAATTGTTTAGCACAAAAAGGAAAAGATTGCCTTAGAGCTTTAAAGATCACAATCTACTATATCATATTTTAATAATATTTCTCCCCTTATTTACTAAATAATAAAAACCCATAGTATTTGAAATACCAATTGAATAAAATTTACATTAAAATATATCCATGGGAGAAAAATATACCACGATATTCATGAATTCAGATTCCGGATAAGCCCCTCTTCAACATAATATGAGGGATACCAATATTTATTAAAACTTTGACATTGGAATGAAAATTGATATGACACCACAAAATGTTGAAGACGAAGTGAGCATAGCCTTAGTGAACAAGAGTATATTAATAATTGAACATTATATGTTTCCACAGTTTAATTTCCACAAAATGTGTTTTGGATACATAAACTTGAATTTATGAGATGTATCCAACACATTAAAAAGCTTTGTTTTTAAAGCACCCCCACAAAATATGATTCATATAAAAAGACATTCTACGTACTACAATCTTTAAAACTTATTCGAGGAAGGTAGTGAGATGAACACACAATTTTTAACAAACAAACCGCTTTTATATGGAAAGATACCACAACAATATTGAGGACAATGTTGCATGAAAAGTTCTTTTTGAAAATTTATGTTCAACGATTTTTAAAAACACATGATAGAAGACTTCTCTTCTATTTTTAGAGTAAGCGCACTGAAGCGTACACTTCCCTATTACATTCGGGACCGAGTTATGCACTGAAATGTACATAAGTCATAAAGAAAAATTTAGAAATGACATGTTTTGAAAGCATTTGAAACTCTTGCTCGAACTTCATTTACACGCCCGTGTCGATGTTAATCAACATTTCTAGGTACGTAAATGTTATCGATTCCAATAGACATGTCGAGAGGATTCTTTTTGGTATTTTTGAAATTTTTTCTGTGTTCAACGATTTTATATTTTGTTTTTCTAGGTTTTATATTTTTGTATTTTCTTTTTCAAAATTTTTCCATCAGCCGTGACAGATGTTGCTAGAGTAGAAGTAGATGAAGTTGAATCTGGTTGTTGTTGACGTTTATTGGATGCATCAGCAGTAGTAACATCAGAAGACTTTGAAACAACTTGATTTACTCCATTGAAATATTCGTCGAACAAATGACCAAATAGACTTTCCAACTCTGGCATTAACGTCATGACTATCATATTTGATGTAGGAACTTCTGTTGACATTGTGGAGCGAGGCTTGAACCGTTGTGTTCAAACGTCATTTGACATTAAGGTTCGAGGCTTGATCTGTTGTGATCAAACGTCATTTGACATTAAGGTTCGAGGCTTGATCTGTTGTGATCAAACGTCATTTGACATTAAGGTTCGAGGCTTGATCTGTTGTGATCAAACGTCATTTGACATTAAGGTTCGAGGCTTGATCTGTTGTGATCAAACGTCATTTTTTTGTATCATCATCTGTGAGTCCACTTTGACAATGGTTTCTGAGATATCAGCTTTTTCAGCAACCATACTCTGAGATTTTCCTTGTTGACATTACATAAGGTACCTGCACTTAAATCAAGACTTTGTTCCTTCTGAACATTGATTAATGTACCTACACTTAGATCCAGAGTTTGTTTGCTTTCATGAATATTATGGATATCTACATTTAAACCGTGTGTGGGTTCACTATCAACCTTGCTTGTGTAAGAGTCAAATAACTTCCCTGTAGGAATCTACCTAAGATCAACAGATTTGAAAATTCTACCCATGGGTTTCCACCTAAGATCAGATCTAGGAGATGTTTTCTCATACACATCGGAAGTCTTATTAGGAGAAAACCTATGTCTTGTAAAGATCTGCCTACCAGGTTTTTGAGTATGACTCTTTTGATCTACGGGTTTGTTACTGTTTCTGGTCTTTTGGGATTGAATCTTAGCACGTGAATTCACTTCCTTTAGGAGTTTTGTTATACAAGCATCATGATTTACATTAAAGACACACTTATGACAAAGTTTTTAGAATCTGAGAAAGAACTAGAACTCTTAGAGTGATCTGTTTTGGGCACAACCGTTATTGTTATGCAACTACTTTTAGATACAGGCAAACTCTTAGGTGTTTGATTATTGCTCCTAGGTTCTGGTTTGCTACCATCAACAGTGCTTTGAAATCTAGCAAAATGCATCATACTAGTTTTTGAGTTCCTATCTCTTTCTTGTATCTTTTTCCTAGCTTCATCTAGATAGTGATTATGAACCATGTTATTTGAACTAAATCTTGGCATATTCTTAGAACTATTCCTAGATTCGCTAGATGCAATCATATGATCAGGTTTTGCAAAAGCGGATTCTCTTCTCTTAGGCAAATAGTGTTGAGTTACTGGTCTTGAAAAATTGTTATTCACATCAACTTGGGAGGCAAACCGTTGTTTTGACATTTGAGGCCTTTCAGATTTAAATGCATTCGGTTTTCTAACAACTGATTGGTTTCTTAGTGATTGTAAAACCGGTTTCCCAAAGATTGATGTTTTAGCAAACTTAGTATCTACACTATTTCCTTTTAACTTCCTTAAGTTATTTTTTAAAGCAGCAATTGCAAAAACCTTTTCCTGAATCTGAGCTTTTAAATCAGCATTATTAGCAAGCAAAGAAGTTGTCTGTTCTATAGTCTTAGATCTCGTAATTTTAATAGAATCATACAAATCTTTGTAATGCTTTTTCAAAGTCTCATTTTCCTTATTTAAATGGTCATTCTGTGTAAGTAATTTAGCCACACTATGTTCTAATTCGATGTTAATTGTTTCAATTTCATCTATGTCACGTTTAATCTTGGCTTTATTACTTGTTTTATTCAAAATTTGACCATGTTTCCCCGATTTTAAAGCATGATTTTGATATTTAAGTTCAAGAGCAATACAATGTGCTTCCATTCTTGAAAAATCTTTTTGAAATTGGGCAACGGTCTTTTTGAGTAAAATATTTTCAAACTCGAGTGATTGTTTTGAGTAGTCAGTTGTCTAGTTATCAGGCGATGAATCAAGCATAGGACTTTTAACTTGACATTGTTTAGGATACTGGTTAACCTTAACTTCATTAATGATTTCAAGTCGCTCAGTATGCTGTTGTCCTATTGCAAAGATATTATATTTAGCAGTCAATTGTACCTCAGCCATTGGCTCTTCGTCATATATAGGTCTGATATCTGCACCATCAGCATCTGTATCATTCCCTGACCTGCTGCTGTAATATTGAACTTCTGATTCTGTTCCACTGCTTTCTGTGATAACCAAATCAGCATCAACTGCTTTACCCATATCAATCTTACTCTCTTGCGTCTGCATCTGTCTTTTATTCAGCCTTCTATCATACTGTCTTTGATGACGTGTTCTTTCTGCAACAGACTTCTTGACATTACCCATGTGTTAGAGTAGTGTATCTCTGAAGTGTTTAACCTCGATTCCAGTGTATTCAACAAAGTACTTGTTTGTCATTTGACTATCATAATCCAAGGAAAACTGTGAATCGATGAACTTCTAAAACTGTCTGTTGATCACCCAAAAGGCTTCCATGGATCCATCTTCTTGAAATCGTCTTTGTCAAGTTGCTTTTGTAGTTGATCTACGTTGAGGAGCATTGTACTTGTGAAGGTATCAACATCTTGACCAAAGAGTGACATGAATGCCCGTTTGAATCCATGTTTGATGCGAGTGCCTTTTAAGTCTTCTTTAGAAAGAACTTGAAGGTGTGAATGAAGAGATCAAAAAAATGCCATGCATCTTTCTTTTGCTTTTGACATCTTGTATTTGATTGCATGTACATCTTTTATTGCAGAATCCAAGATGATTTCTTTTACTGATTTGCTGGATGCAGTCTCTAAATTAATGTCTTCTTTCTCAGAACAAGTGTTTTGTATGACAACTAAATCAACTTTTGATGAATCAACATTCAATGCTGGAATTAGATTTGAATGATCTTTTTGTGTCTGCATCAACTTCTTTTGTTTCAACAATTGTGGAGTTCGTTGTTGATGAAGAATTATCTCAAGCATGTATTTTCCAATGGAATCTATGTTACAGATCATTGCATCTTTGAAGGATTGAGCATCAAATCTTGTATATTTCTGCATATGCTCTTTGAATTCTGGATTGAAAGCATGTTCAAACGTTGTTCTGAGTTTTGTCAAAATAGTCTTGCAATCAGTCTGAGAAATTATTTCTTTGGTAAGATGTTGTTCTAGTAAATCCAAGTCTTGAGAGAATGTTCTCTTGAAGGTTGGCATGGTACCAAAATCTTGTAAAGTTTTTGTGAGAAACTTGAATTGTGACTTGACTTCTCTAAGATTGTTCATGCATCTACTTCTTAAAAGTTATGTCTTCTCTTGAACTTTAGAAGTTGAACACGAAGAAACTGTGTCATTCTGAAGAACACTTGATGTTAGAGTTGGCAAATTGATATTGGTATTTGACATTTTGATGTTGTGAATGGATATCGGATCTTCAGTAGGTAAAGTGATTGTTGTTGTGGATTGGAATCAATTAACGTTCACGGGATTTTACAAGTCTTTGATTAAAACCGAGAAAAGAATGGAATCTTTCACAAGATTTTACAAAATCAAGAAGAAACCATGAAACAATAATTAATTATGGTTGAAATCGTTGTTGAAATAGAAGTACATGAGCTTTTGTAACGATGAATGGGATTAAAATGATGAACGGTGCACAAACGTTAAACTTTAAATGAGAAATGGTTGATTAAAACTCAAATAGGGACGAACGGTGCAATTACGATTCACTTTTGAGGGCTAACGGGCTGTTTTACAAGAATAAGGACTAACGGTGTAGAGGTATTTCAACAAAGAGGGTTTAAAAAACAAACAAAGTATGGAATGTGAATTGGTTTTAAAGTCTAGGGGCTGAATTTGCCAAATTCTAAATTTAATTAATTAATTAAAATCTTTCCCTCTTAAAACTTTTTCATGTTCGTTTTCAAAATTGTAAAAATATTCACGACTATGGATTTGATCTTTTGAACCGGTACGGTTGTTGTCAGTGAAATCCGATTATACCACAATGTTCGAAAAAATGTCACGATCACGATGGTATAAGTTAAACGTCCTGTATTGCACCGTCACTCGAACTTGAAAAATCTAAAAACAACTTATAACGTGTATGTTTGTTTGTATTGACTTGGTAAATCGGTTTCCTTCAAACCTTTGCTAGTTCGGTTCCTTCTAAACGTTGTTAGTTCGGTTCCTTCTAAACTTTGGATTAGATCGGTGATTTGCTAGAAAGACTAGTTTGGGTCTTCAAGGATTTTGACTAGTTCGGTTCTTAAGGAATCAACTAGTTCAGTTCCTATAAGAAAATGACTAGATCAGTTTGTCTTGAACTTTGCTAGATCGGGTCCTTTAGGTGAATAACTAGTTCGGTTCCTCTTTGAGATGTCTAGATCGGTGGTCTGAAAGATGTCTAGATCGGTGGTCTCTATCGTCCTTGTATTTGTCTTCACCGAAACAACAAAACGTCCTTTTTGTTTTTCTTTAAAGCATGACCAATAAGAAAAGATTTCAACCCAAAAAAGCTTTCGAAATAAGCACTTATAACACCAATAAGCCACAAAGATAAGCACGCAAAAGCAGTGAGAAAAAAATGAGAACAAAGATGTTCGTTTTGCCCAAAAACAAAAGATGTGAAGAAACAACAAAAAAGAATGTTGTTTGATTTTAAGAGACACAAGACAAAGATGTTGTGTTTCCTTAATTCCAACAACAATCTTATATGAAACAAAGAAACTTTAAAAACGTTTGTGAGAAAAAAAAATCTATTTCAAAGATAAAACTTTTGACAGAATACACAACTGTTGTTGACTTGTTCTGTTTTTTTTTCAAACCAAAACTGAAACTACACGAAACAAAAGGAGACTAAGTAGAAAGATTAAAAAAAATTCCAAATATGAATAAGCCAAGAATAAGCTTGTCGAATAAACTTAAACAACCAATCTACGAATCACTAAACCCACCCGTGGCGAGTGATACCAAATGTTATCCCATAAACTTAACCCATATCACAACAATAAGCCATACCAATAAGCAATAAGCTAGAAAGAGAGAAAAGAAAAATGAAAGATTTATTAAAGAGAGAAAGTAGAGAGTGGAAGATTACACACACACAAGTGTAAGAAATGGTAACCAACACCCTCTCCATGTGTGGAGAGGGTCTTATTTATACCCTTAGCCAACATGTAGGCGTATGGGCTTGTTACTTGGGCCGGGCTTGGCATATCTTAGGCTTTGAGCCCGAAACATGGACAATATTATATTATAATCCAAGCCCATTTAACCTGACTATCCTATTACTTAACAAGACTAATTTCGACTAATAAGACTGATAACATTCTTGTTCGACTTAATAAAATTAAGGCTAACAATAGATGCAAGACTGATTTACACTAGGAATTATGCACACAGTTACAAGGCAAAATATTGACACACATGAGACCAGGAGAAACACATAATCATACAACACACTAACTATAGGCAATCTATAGAAACCAAGGCAATCACTAAAGATTTCTAAGGAAAAACTAGACCTAAATTAATCACTAAGTGATAAGTTAAGGTTTAATTATACTTAGATTAGGTTACAAGATTTGATTACCAAGATTATGAGATTAGTTCTTCTAGAAAAAATCATGTATAGTTCGCCCTATATAAGTGTATAGTTCGCCTGTGTTGACCCAAGTGTATAGTTCGCCTATACAACCATGTATAATTCGCCTGTATTAAGCTATGTGTGTGACAACCGTGATTTAATGAGGTTAGTTTAACCATTAGTGTTAACTTGCCTGGTTTTATGAGTTTGGTATTATGTGCTTAAGATGAATTGATGATATGTGTGTTATGATATTCGTGCTTGATGTGTCGTTGTGTGGTGTATATTTTATTGTTTCAAGTTTTAAATTTATATTTTGCCGACTCAACCAAAAACAACACTTTAATGGGCAGTGTACCCGATCGGTAGTAGTTTCGTGGTAAGTAGGGTGTCGATCACTGAGAGCGAGGTTAAATCTATCAATTTAATTAATATCTTGGTTATCTAATCTATGTTAATT
Organism: Tanacetum coccineum; assembly: GCA_026074375.1. NCBI lineage: Eukaryota > Viridiplantae > Streptophyta > Magnoliopsida > Asterales > Asteraceae > Tanacetum > Tanacetum coccineum. The sequence continues at coordinate 65,012 of BQNB010002729.1, forward strand.
CTATTCTAATCCTATGTTAAACTTATGTCAGTCTAAATCTTAATTCTAATGGGAAAAATGGGGTTTTCAGCCCGAGAGACTGGCACGGTTTGGTTGGTGACTACAATCAATTCAAGACACTGTTACCCACGCAAGCTAATAGACAAACGATAAAAGAGCGGTCGAACCTTATATAAGAAAACTGTATTAACCATTATTAATCCGATTAGAACGTTGGTTTGTTTATTAAGTGCAATGATTTCTTCTCTCGAGGTGGCATATCATTCTTAAGACTTAGGCGTTACATCATCCTAAGACCTAGACACATTAATTTTGTCACAATTAAAGCATCCGCATAAAGCATCCTTATTTGTTGATTATAATCTATCTTAGGGATTAAAGCAATGGTGATCTTGTTAAACCATAGCTCATAGAGACTTTACCCACTTACCGCTTAATGGCAATCTATACACTAGTAGTCCACTTGTCCAACTATCCAATGGAATCAGAATGTTATTTGTTGAATTATCTAGGTCACCTGCTAGTCAACACGATCAATAAACCATCGGCAATATCCAATTAACTAGTTAAGCCTGAAGCGTATCCTAGACACAGACTTAGAAGGACAATACTTGTGTAACTATTATTCTATATGTATAAATTACTATATGGAGAGCTATCCTGGACTCTAGATCCGCTTGGTCCACTTTGCTAGATCTAGTTGAATGATAGGTCGCATACAAAAGTGCGTAAACAAGTATATATTGATAAACATAAACAAGCACTCAATGATAAATCAAGAAATCGATATAAACAAATACCAAACATTCATATCTTCATAATAATGGCTAATACCCGAAGGTATTAGCCTTCAAACGTCATAATAAATACAAGAGTACTAATTTAGCCAAGGTAAATTAACCGAGTTAACGAATGATACCAAAAACTAAATGATTACTAAAGTATATGGAATTACACGATATTTCCTATGGAATTGAATACGTTGCTAGACTTCTTCTGCTCTTTTTATCCAGTGAAAATCGACTTTTGTGGCTTAGGTATCGAGAATATGATTTAGCACACTTAAAACTCGTTTTTGAGTTTTCTATTTATAATGTCTGGAAGTCGTTACAATACGGCGTATCCAATGGGTTGGATACGGTGTATTGGGGATTTCTTGGAGTAGGGACCACGTTTGATATCTTCCAGAATATTATATTGATTCCATATCTTGAATACGGCGTATTGAGTCTTCTGGATACGGCGTATTGCTCTTTAATCTTTTGTGGTCTTTGGTGAGTGCAGGCACGGATACGCCGTATCTTCTTGATGGATACGGCGTATTGGTCTTCAAAATAGTAATCTTCAAAATATCTTCATTTAAGCTCCAGAATGCGCGCCTTTTGCTATGTTTCACCAATTACTCCATAATTACTGCAATTCTCAAATATAAACGATTAAGTAACAATTCTTTGCAATAACTATACAAAATGGGTTAATATCGTGGGATAAATGATGCTATAAAATAGACGTTATTTGATGTCATCAAATATCCCCCCACTTGAATCCTACTTGTCCTCAAGTAGCCTTTAGAAGTTTACAAAAATGTATCCCTAAGGATATTTTCCGTTAAAGCATTTATTCGATCTATTACAAGTACACAACCAAACACCTCACGAAATAGGAAGATGAAAACACTCAAATCACTCAACTAATCTATGTGGTAACATGTAACTAATTCGCTCAATTGCTCGGTCATGACGAGTATTCTATCATAAGCTTGGCAAGGATACACATCTCCACCACTAAAGCCAAGGAGTAACAAGTTTATAAAGGTAAATATGGGTTTTTGTATGGAAAGGCGTACGGTTTGATCATTCTACAATCTTTCACCAGAAGTACCACTCCAACAAGGCAGCTGAAGCACACATACACACCCGGAACGCCGGGATAGACATGAGTGTTCGATCACATCCCCATTCGAATTTAACCAACGGTTAGGATGAAGAATGATATAGGGTAGGAACCTTCTAATTTTCACCAAAAGTCGTAAACTAACGAGGCATCTAAGACATGCATACATGGCCATAACGACGGAATAGACATGCACGCTCGAACAAGTCCTCATTCGCATAAAACCAGCGGCTAATCATCAGGTGAGAGGGAAGTAAATTGTTGTTAAATAAAAATCAAGAAACAAATAGATTAAAGCCTAAAGTACAAGTTGCTAGACACTTATTTCCCGACCGTTATTATGACAAAGACACGACTATTTACAACGTCTTGATCATAGATCAAAAACAACAACCTAAGTTGGCGTTCCCATAATGATCAACTTCCCAATCATCCCAAAACTTTACATACTTTACAAGGCAAGTGGCGATATCTTCCACTTTGTACAATACTCTACATCGTTGATTTTTAGACGTATCAACGAATAATCGATCCTTCGTATAATTCCTTCGGTAATGCTTTTTGCGAAACGATTATCTTCAAACTTTCTTTCTCTCTCTCTTTTTTTAAACAATACTTCAAATCTCGGTGTAGTTTCACCATCTTCACCATCATAATAATTTCGGATAATTCCTTCGGTAATTTCTTTGTTCTTCGGTTTCACCAATAATTGTGACGGTAGTAAAATCACATGAGCTTTGACTACTAATATACATTCCCATTTGCAATGTGCAAATTTCCAACCGCACCAAAGATAGAAAATAACACAAGACTCGGGAAATACAAACTTTACACTTTAAGCAACTAGCAACTGTAAATTAAACATTAATCTAATAGGGTAGGTTAAGGTGTAAGGGTGTAACGAAACAAATAGTTGGTGTAAATTCCTAAAAAATTGGCTCTACGGGTTGTTCTAGTGGATCATCACTCTAAAGATAAGAGTGGAAGGGTTTAACGGGAGGTTAACTAACCGGTGTAGTTAGTTAATAAACAACATGTATAGGCGATTTGGTTGTAATCCTAAGATTTACCAATTTAAACAAGTTACTCCAATTAGTTCTATAATACTCATTATTGTGGTCTCAAATAGATATACCAAGCCAAGTTCTAAAGTCTACAACATCACCGATACACTCATATTTTATGGATTTTCGGTAAACATTTGGAAACGGAAACTTTAAATCCTCACAATATCTAACAAGGGTTATTGTGTGCGGGTTATGTAACGAGTAATTTCACAAAAGTATGCTTGAATTTTTTTTAAATTTGAGCATAATTTAAGCTTTTTATTGTGAAAATTTGGACAAGTGATCATTCTAATTCCATCCCCCCACTTGAATTATACAACGTCCTCGTTGTATATATAAAACATTAAATACGGGAATTTAAAAAGAAATAGAATGAGAAACTCCCCTGATTTTTTGCTCGGTAGATTCTCCAATGTGCGTTTATGAGCAAGATTTTGTGTTGAACAGCCGTCTTGAGGTTTCAAGACTCCAACACTTCAAGATTTCTAGATTCGTAAATTCTCCACCAATATTCGTCGATATTTCCTTCACGAGGTCCTGCGTAAAATATAGGAAAAATAGGTGCATTCCTATCTTGGTACCTACGGTTAATTTAAACTAAACTAAAACAAACTAAATACGGGTCAGTATGTGGATACGGCGTATCAAGTTAATGAATACGGCGTATTCGCAGAACTGACAATAATGTTTTTAAAGTGCATAAAAAGTAAAGACGGATAACGTCCAGACATTCAATACGCCATATGGGGTGGAACCGATATGCCGTATTGAAGTCTGAGAAGACAGAATCGATAACAAAATTAAATAACATTCCAGGTTGTCTCCCGGGAAGCACTTTTGTTTACAGCAAAGTCTTTAAGTTAGACTTTTCTTCATCTTCCTTTTTAATCCAACTCATGCACGCTGATGTGCCCCCGCGTGTGAGCCATTCTTCTGTCTTCTCATTACGAATATAATCGGGTCCTAGATTCAAAACTCCTTTGTAGAACCCCTTAAGCTTTTGGTATGCATGCGAGACTCCGTTCATCTCATCCTTATCACTCACCTTTAGTAATGGTGGGATCTTATTGCATTGCTCATTAGTGTGGTGTTTTAAACCCGATGTGATCGGCCACCATTTAATAAGTTAACTCATCTTCACCTGTAAACCAAGAATCTGGACTCAACCTAGGTATAATAACAATGGACCAACACACAGCAGAATAATAATAATGAGAACAAGATCAAGTTACTAATAAGGTTTTTCTTCATAAACAATACAAAGAAACTAGCTAACTATTAACTAATAACCTCATGCCCTTATAAGGCTTGACGCCTAGTTAACACACACACACCTTTGATCTACATTGTTACTGGAACTGGTGAGTGCTAACCTAACTAAACCCCTCTTTATATAATAGAGGTGGCTAGGGTTTACAACCAAACCCTAGCTTACTATCTAAGCTAACTAAACAATTACATATTTGGCCCTTCATTGTTTCTTTTTTCTTCATTTCGTCTAATAGGTTTTGTAATCTTCAAATCTGTAAATCCCAACAATCTTCTCCTATTTGATATTACAAAACAACCTGCATGAAGAAACAATGCTAAAACATGTCATCACAATAATAAGTTACACACCATAAATCTTCCACTTGTAGGTCTCAGCCCTAGATAGATCTTTTAAGCCTGTGAAGGATATAGAGCACTAATGTAATCAAAAGTTAACCTGTGAGGAGACTCTAACACACTACAATCTATTGTTCACTAGCCGGTAAAAATAAACATATGTAGCTAGAAGAAGACTTACTAAAAACAATACTTTGAATCCTCTATCATCTTTTCAGATTAATCCGTAAAACTGTTTCTTGAGTAGTTCAAATCATCTCTCAACCTAAAACCCGTTTGTTTCATTTATAGATATAAACCCTAAAATAATTCACCTAAATTACGTTTGCATGAGTCCTCTCTATTAAACTTCCTCATGTCCCTATCCATACTAGAACATATACCCAGAGACACTACGTTTACTCTACCATACTAATAATAAAACCATCAGGAACAATCACCTGCCAGTTAGGAACTTAAATCTACATAGCAATTACTCCTAGCACAGTAGGACCTACATACCTAACCAGTAGTAACTAAATAAATACAAATAAACCTAACAATCCTGCCCTAAACAAGAGATTTGACATAGTATAACTTCCAGTTTCCTAGATAAACTTTCAGTCTTTAAAGCTTTGAGGATTGAAACAAAACAAAAACAGTCAGCACCTAATTGATGACCGTTAAACATCTTAACTCTTAACTCTTTAATCAGCAACAACGTTGGACCACCGCATCAACAGCCATCAATACAGGTTACATACATTCTCATCGCATCCCATGGGTGTATAAACTCCGGGGAGAGGTGAATCATAGAAAGTAAATGGATTTGATGAAGCCTTTACTAAGTAGCCATTAACTCTTGGGCTAGCCAATCTGTTGGGTCCTAGAAAAAGGAATGCCATGGAAGATTGGAACCATTTTCAACCACTCCAAACTTGAATCATAGTGGGTTGAGTACTATATGACTTTGGGCAAGTCACCACAGCCATAAACGGATTCGATATGTCTTTACCTGTAGCCGTTTGCTCAGGACTCGCCAACTCTTTATTGTGATAACAAGGTGAGTTGATTACCTTACAATTTTTAGCAAATTGTCAGCTATCAACGGATTTGTTAAGTCTTTACCAAAAGCCGTTTGCGTTTGGACTAGCCAATCCTTTGGTTCCCACTAAGGGCATTATCCATGGCGGATTGATGACCATTTCAACTCTCAGCAAAAGAAGCATGGGTAAGTTAAATACCCTATAGTTTTGAGCAAACTATTAAAGCTATTCAATTCGTTCTAGTCTTTGAGACCTGGGAATTGAGAACCATTGGGTGTTGCACATCAAAAACCATTTATCACTGAAAACCGTCTATGATCATTCCAACAAAAACATTTTGCTCTTCAAAATCCAAAAATATATTTTTCTATGAAAAACATTTCATTACTTCAAAATACTTTTGTTGATTCACAAAGAGGACAGCCATAATTTCTTTAAGATCAAACTGTACACTTAGCCTCCTCAAATGGAGCTAAAAATTCGCCATTCTAAATTTACCTCCCCTCAAAAGGATAATAAACTTTGTGTAAGAACAAACACCTAAGAATCAAATGATGAATTGTCTGATGTCGGAACACAACTAGCAGCCCAAACTAACGGTATTGGTAAAGCTACCCGAACAACCATAACCTGATCTTAGTGACCAAGTTTCTGTCCCAAATGTTACTAAAACTGTCACTGTTTGCAATTAGCGACCAAATTCTTGTCACTGAGCTGTCTCTAAACAGTCACAAAATGTGATTCTCCTTCCTCCCGATGTTTTGAAGTGATACTTGAAGTGTCACTAAATCGTTGCTTGAGGTGTCACAATTACTTTTAATACAACCAGCAAGAACCTCTTCTACCAGTACAAACCGAAGCAACCAGCACAGCAGTAACCATGGAAGATGACCAGCTAACAGCAGGAACAAAAATTTTCCTAGGAGAAATGAAATAACAAGCAGAAATGGAAGTATTTTTTTTTTAAAACAACAATTCATAAGCATACATTATTTATGAATTGCCCTGCAGAAGAAAATTAGTGCCTTTTGAAGTCCCAAGCCAAAACAGATTTTTGAATCGAGTCCATAAGCTTCAACATAATCATATCTATTTAAAGTCTTTGATGCATTATATTGGATTTGAACACATGGCTATGACTTCTTGTTTGGTTTCCATACCCAACTAGCTGAGGCCTTAACAGTATAACCTCTGTCTTTGGCCTAGCAGTATGAAACCCTTAGTATACCTTAACAGAATTAGACACTCCTATTGAAATATCTGTTGTAATTAGGTGTTTTCTTTTGAAAGAGTCTTTTAAGTGAATTAACATATACATGGCCAGATTTGGTGAGCAGTGCTTATGAAACCATGTTACTTTTTGGACTTGGGTGAGAAAATCTACCAGAGTTTTGATGATTTACCCTCCTTGAGTTGTTCCACACTGGTGTAACCTGTTTTTGATCATTAACCTTTCTTTTATTTTTACAGGTATAGTGCAAATGACTAAATCTACCACACACATAGCAAGCCTTATTATTAAACTCAAAATTTTCACCCAATTTTTAAGTCATCATACCATTCCAACTTCTTTTATTACCTCTAGGACTTTTATTGTTTTTCCTAGGGTTATCTGCTTTCCCAACACTTTCATTCCTAGCACAAACAGATTTAGGAAAGAACTCAGGTGATTTAGCACTTAAGGTTTGACTTACAAGAGGCATATTCACTAGTCTTGCGGGTTCATTAAAAACATGTTTAGGCATAGACTCAAGTGATTCTACACTAGAGTTGGACTCACAAGAGTCAAGGTCAATGGTTTTGGGTTCAGAATCACTAGTGTAGGTCTGTTTGGGTCCATAGGTCATTTTTGATTCATCAAGGTCAGTAGGATCTGATAGAGGAATGTAGTTCCCTGAAAGAGGTGGGGGAAACGCTTTCTTCTATCATTTTTGTGACAAAACCGTTATAGGATTCCCTTCTACATTCCCAGAGTGTGGTATCAAAGATCTAAGGGCAGAGGGATCTAAACCCTCTTCTAATCTAAAAGTTTACTCCCAAATCCTAAACCAAACTTTGATCTATAGGAACATGGAGCCTAATTGACAGTTTAACATGTAATTTCACAAAAGTATGCTTGAAATTTTTTAAATTTGAGCATAATTTAAGCCTTTTATTGTGAAAATTTAGGACTAGTAAACATTCTAATTCCATCCCCCACTTGAATTATACAACGTCATCGTTGTATATGTAAAACATTAAATACAGGAATTTAAAAAGAATTAGAATGAGAAACTCTCCTGATATTTGCTCGGTAGATTCTCCAATTTGCGTTTATGAGCAAGATCGTGTGTTGAACAGCCGTCTTGGGGTTTCAAGACTCCAACACTTTAAGATTTACAGATTTGTAAATTCTCCAACAATATTCGTCGATATTTTCTTTACGAGGTCATGTGTAAAATATAGGAAATACAGGTTTATTCCTATCTTGGTATCTACGGTTAATTTAAACTAAACTAAAACAAACTAAATACGGGTCAGACTGTGGATACGGCGTATCAAGTAGATGAATACGGCGTATTCGCAGAACTGACAATAATATTTTTTTAAGTGCATGAAAAATAAAGACTGATAACGTCCAGACATTCAATACGCCGTATGGTATGGGGCGGATACGCCGTATTGAAGTCTGGGAAGACAGACTCGATAACAAAATTAAATAACATTCTGGGTTGTCTCTCGGGAAGTACTTTTGTTTATAGCGAAGTCTTTAAGTTGGACTCTTCTTCAACTTCTCTTTTTATTCTAACTCATGCACGCTAATGTGCTCGCGTGTGAGCCATTCTTCCATTGACAGAACTCGGATAAAGTCGGGTCCTTGATTCAAAAATTCTTTGTAGAACCCCTTAAGCTTTTGGTATGCATGCGAGATTCCATTTATCTTATCTTTCTCACTTACCTTCAGTAATGGTGGTATCTTGTTGCATTGTTCATTAGTGTGGTGTTTAAACTTTAGATGTGATCGCACCATTTGGTAAGTTACTTCATTATCACCATTGTAAAGGGTAATAATCCCTTCAAACCGTTTTGTTTTAATCCCAACTTCTCTCAAGAATGGTTCGCCAAAAATAATATCGCCCATTTCATTATCACGATAAGCATCCATATCCTCCAAAACTGCAAAGTCAGTCATAACAGAAAAAGTTCCAACAAAGATAGGCACATTCATTAAGGCTCCTACAACATTATTCCCTTTGTACACCATCTTATTTTTCATTATTGAATTATGAAATTTTCTTGACATCATGTTGACATACAATAATGGGAAAAAATTAGCGTGAGTAAATTCAAATCCTATCATGCATGAAAACTTTAAGTTGTGAGCACAATCTATATGGATCTTCTTATCATCATCACAATAACTAGGGTAATCATCAATTCCAGTATCAAGATCTTCATCCCTAGTTCTAAATTCCTCAATTACCTCACCTTCCTCAATGGTGGGCATTAAATCATCTCCTTGATTTCTTCTAAGCTCAAATGGTTCATTTAGATCATTTAATTCAATGTAATCTTCCGAGAAAGGGTCTAATGATCTATTTAACACCAAAGTCTCTCCCATAAGCCTAGCTTCTAAATCAAGCTCCATTCTTTCTCTCAAACTTAGCATATAGACCCTCTTAATTATACTACTAGCAGGTTTAACACTTTTGAAAATAATCTTTTCTTCCCCAACCCTCAAAGTAATCTTTCTTTTGTAAACATCAATCTTAGCACGGGCGGTAGACAAAAATGGTCTTCCGAGGATCAAGGGTACTTTGACATCCTCGGGCATATCAAGAATTATAAAGTCTATTGGGAAAGTAAATTTACCAATTCCTACTAGTACGTTTTCAGCTATTCCTTTTGGATATTTCACAGTCCTATCTGCCAATTCCACTGTCAACCTAGTGTGAGCTAATTCGCCTAATCCTAAGTTAAGGTAGGTCGAGAGAGGCATAACACTAACGCTAGCTCCTAAGTCAACAAGGGCGTTGTCAAAACAGAAATCATTAATAAAGCAAGGTAAAGTGAAACTTCCTGGGTCTTTCTCCTTTCGGGGTATGGCGTTGTTGATATGTGAAGCTCCATAAGCTTCCGTGAATTTTGGTCCATAATTCCCCTCTTCTTCACAGTAATGATTATCCAAACGACTTGGAAAAGGAACCGTCGTTTGTCTCGACTTGTATAACAATGTACTGTTCTGTCCAGTGGATACGGCGTATTGGTTTGATCCAATACGGCGTATCGAGTTTGAATCAGCTTCAATAGTGGTTGAAATCGACTTGACTTGGTCTCTCGGGTTTGTTTCAGTTGAGCTTGGTAGGCTTCCAAATCCTCTCTCCTGTAGTACCTTGCTCATTTGCCCGATTTGTATTTCTAAAGTTTTGATCGATGCTCCTTGGTTCCTTATTGCAGCATCTGTCGAAGCTCGGATTTCTTTGATCAAGTTAGAGTTTTCTTCGTGTCTTTTTGCTGATTCACTCATGAATTTGCTCAGGGTATCTTCCATAGATTGCCTTCGTTCTTGGAACGAAGGATTGGCGTTGTTCCTTTGATAGTACCCTGGAGCAGTTGCTCTATATCCCCCACCTTGAAAAGGTCCACCAAATTGCGTGTAGTAAGCTTCTTCTAGGGCATTCCCTTCTTCTTTTTGTGGGCAATCCTTGGTGTAATGGGGTCCTTTGCATTGCTCACATCCAACCTGAGCAGCATAAACTTTTTCATTCACTTTCTTGATCTCTCTTCCAAGATTGTTTAATTGTGCTTGTATCGCAGCTAATCCGTCAGAAGTCTTAGCTGGTTTGTAATAGGGTCCTGTGCATTGCTCACATTCCAACCTGAACGCAGCATAACTTTTTCATCTCTTTCTTGATCTCGCTTCCAAGATTGATTTAATTGTGCTTGTATCGCAGCTAAATCCGTCTGGATGTCTCCAATACTGTCTTCTTGATGATTGTTCCATGTGCCATTTGAGAATATTCAACCATTTCTTGAGTTGGCAGTTTTGGATATACAGCAGTTTTGTTTTACGTCGATGACATCCTTCTTGACTGTCAAGAATCTGTCGTGTTGGAAAATCCAAACCATTGTAGATACAAATCACTCCTGATCTCTGTCAATTAGTGTTGAGAGGAACTTCATAAGAGTTCCTTAAGCCGCTCCATGCTTGATAAAAGGGTTTATCTTGGCTCTTGACGAAAGTGTGATTTCCTCCATTTTCTTGCAATTCGACTAGGTGGGACAGTAGTTGTTCAAATATCTTAATTTTAGATTTCCCAAGTTTGATTGAACCAGTGGGTTCATTTACTTTTGCCAATGGCTTGCGGCTATAGAATAAGGTTATAGGGAAGACTCGGATCGAGCAATTAGTTGATCCACTAGTTGATGTTAGGAACATGAATAGTCATAAACTATTCGAGAACTTTCTCAATGTGTTTCATTTTAGAATTTCATTATCTGGAACCGCTAAATGAGTTTTCTCAGAAAGTCCTAGAAATTGTCCTTTTTAATTCAATTTGATCTTTGTTATCAATTTTAGGCCTAGGCACTCTGGTCCATTGGTCCATTCAGGTCTTGCTATTGTATTGCTTCATTGTTTCCGCCATTGATTCTATCTTCTTATTCTCCTTCTATGAGTATTCTTTGTCAGAAAGTGATTGAATCCGGAGTTCTCCATTTCGTAAGGCTTAAGTGTCTTGTAGTGTCTTTTTGATGATCGATTTTAGAGTTCATGGATTTTGTAAGGTGTAAATAGTTCCGTAGTTGAACTCCTTGTCATGCACTACCTGAAACAATGGATAAAAACAATCGTAGGATTTGTTACGAAGCGAAGGTAGAAAAAAATTTTGGCAGAAAATCCAATTATCTTATTTTTTGTCCCAGATGATCGATACGCCGTATCCAATGGAAGTGGATACGCCGTATTAATCTGTTGGGATGAATACGCTGTATTGGATAAAGAAATGGATACGCCGTATTCAGTGGAATTGGATACGCCGTATTCAACTGTCGACCAGAACAGTGTTTTCAAGAAAAAACAATTAAATATACAAACAATTAAACACACAAGATACAAGCAAACAATTAAAGACAAATATACAAATATATAAGAATATACAAGAATATACACTAATCTAAATTACACTAATACTTAAGAGTTGATCTAATCTAATGTAAATAACCAAAACATCAAAATAAAAATATGATTAATTTTCACGCTCCGGGCAACGGCGCCAAAAACTTGTTGTGTTGTAGTGTAGGTTTGTTTTTGATTATGATTCATGTTTAAAATTTATTATTTTGCCGATCAACCAGCTAACAACACTTTAACGGGCTGTGTACTCACTGATCGGTAAGTAGTTTCATGGTAAGTAGGGGGTGATCAACTGAGGAGAGGTTAAATCTATCAATTTAATTAATATCTTGGTTATCTAATCTATGTTAATTCTATTCTAATCCTATGTTAAACCTATGTCAGTCTAAATCCTAATTCTAATAGAAAAAAGGGGGTTTTTAGCCTGAGAGACTGGCACGGTTTGGTTGGTGACTACAATCAATTCAAGAAACTGTTACCCACGCAAGCTAATTAACAAAAGATAAAAGAGCGGTCGAACCTTATATAAGAAAACTGTATTAACCATTATTAATCCGATTAGAAGTGGTTTGTTATTTTAAGTGCAATGATTTTTCTCTCGAGTGGAATATATTCTTAAGACTTAGGCATTACATCATCCTATGACCTGCACGTTAATTGTGTACAATTAAATGATCCGCATAAGCATTCCTTATTTGCCTGAATAAAATCTATCTTAGGGGATTTAAAGCAATGATGATCTTGTTTAAACCTAGCTCATGGAGACTTTAACCACCTTACTGCTAATGACAATCTATAACTAGTAGTCATTGTCCAACCATCAATGGAACAGAACGTCTATTTGTGGATTATCTAGTTCACCTGCTAGTCAACTCGACAATAAACCAATTGGCAATATCCAATTTAACTAGTTAAGCTGAGCGGTATCTAGACACAGACTTAGGAAGGACTAATACTTGTGTAATATTATTTTTGGGTGTATAAATTTCTTTATGGAGAGCTATCTAGACTCTAGATCCGCGTGGTCCTACTTACCTAGATCCAGTTGAATGATAGCGTCATAGAATTCAAAAAGACGCGTAAACAAGTATAACTAATGATAAAATAAACAAGCACTACAACGATTAAATCAAGAAATAGATATAACACTAACTACAATAACTTGCTGTTATACTTATAATGGCTCAATACCAAAAGGTATTAGCCGTCAAAATTCATAATATACAAGAGTATAATTTAACAAAGATAAAAAACTAACCGAGTTAACGAATGATACCAAAAACTGAACGATTACTAAAGTATATGGAATTACACGATGTCTCCTATAGAATTGAATACATTGCTCGACCTCTTCTGCTCTTTTCTCTATGTGTGTTAGACTTTTGTGGTTTAGGTATCGAGAATATGATTTAGCACACTTAAACTCGTTTTTGAGCCGTTCTCATATTTTTATGTCTGGAAGTCACGGTCTTATTTGGAAGCTTTCACCAATGGGTTGGACTACAGCCGCAGTCTCTTTGGGCCGGATTTCTTGGAGTGGGGGACCACGTTTTTGATATCTTCCAGATCCCGCTCGCGCCTTATGATATCCATTCTTGCTTACTCTACGTCCGTATTATAGTCCTCGGATCAAGCGTATTGATATCAATCTGGGGAGTAATACATGATTAAATGAACATAATCTTTTATTATATTGTTATCACCGGTATCGTAGTTTATTATTTAGTTTAATAGCTAAAACCAACCAAACTTTTAAATATATGATTTTACCTGCTTTCCTATAAATATAAAAATACAAAAATAATCTTCTCTCAACCCTTAGAATTCTGTTAGACCGTGATCAAGCCTTCCCAACCTATTCCCCTAGAAAACGATAACAACCCCTGAGTCTTGCATATACTACACTGCAACGATTAGGTACACTGCTTAGGGAGTTGTAAAACTTCTTGTAGAAGTCCCTTACGATAACCGCAACAGATGCCATAACATGTACATGTCCCTCTACATTGGAAACTCTAGGACCAATCTCCCCAATAGCAATGCCATCAGCCACCTCAGCATCACTCACCGTGATCACCTTCGTCACTAGCTGCCAATGTCCATACTCTAAATTACCCATACGAGTACATAAATCCTCGATCACTGATGGATGCATATGAACTCTAGGTGCTAAGAGGGAAAGAGAATGTCCCTTAACAGCAGCGGTAGATGGACCTCCTACCTCGTAAGTGCTCGGTGGGGGAATAACTGGCATCGGAGGTGGTGTGACGGGTGCCATCAACCACTTCTCGTTCACCTCCCAAACCTCCTCATCATCCTCGTCATCATCGAGGCCATCATCGCTAAAATCGTCATCACCAAATATTACCGCTAGGTCCTCCTCCATGTCCATCACTAGGGCGACCATCTGCTCCTCTATCTTAACGATCGGCTCTGCTAGCTCATCGATCTCCGGGTCAACCATCGGCTCGTCTACCTCAGCTCCTAGAGGCTCGATTATCTCGTCCAACTCTCCTAGCAATGGCACATTTGCCTCAATCCACCCGTTTGCGTTGTTTGGGTTACCAGCATAACCGGGCAGCGGTCCAGGCGCAAAGAAGTCATACATAGGATGCGGCTCTCGCTCATCCATCAGGAAGTCGAACACACGGTCAGGTGATAAGGGTTCGCCCATGATACTACAAAAAGAGAAATATTTATATTAGTAATCGTCATATACATATTTTTATCATATGTGAAATTATGCTCATCATATATTAGGATGATTTTATTATATCGCATTAAATGCTTTAAAGAAATTAAACTTTTTGCGAGATGCGAATACCAAGTTATATATATAACCATACATCATAGAACGGATGCCGTATATATATACTTATATAATAATTACTTATACCAAGTGTATCCCACTTGTCACGCACATAGATTGCAATTAAAGGGATCACACAAGGCATCTAAAGATCGGGAACGACACGCGCGCAAATATCGGACAACGGTGAAAGACTCGTGAAATTTTCCAAAAAAATAGTTGTAGTCCAAGTTTTGAAAATGACTTAGTTTGCTACAACTCGTGCTCTAGTACCACTCTGTAACACCCCCAAAATACGATACGCAGCGGAATATAACATTTGGGGTGCTACTTCATATTACATGACACGAGTCCTAGAAAAAGTTCAAATGATACGTTTATAAAACAAAATTTATTTTATTTATATGAGGAAAATCAAAGTTACATAGGTCCTAAATACTTTAGAAATTTCTTTTCTAATAAATTGCAGCACGACTTTCTTATAAATCCTATTTTTATAAAATGTACAAATTTTAACCGAGACACAATCCCTGATATCCGCGTTCTGTCTCATCCAAGCCATCAACAACTCCTATACCTAAGATACATGCTTAAAAACATCAAAAAACGTTGAGTGAATTCATAGAGTTTACAATAACAGTCAGAACGCAATATTTGGTTCTACAAAACAATTATAACGTTGCTTGCAAGGTAAGTTATATCATGATTTCCACTAACATGAGCTCGTGTACCAAACCTTAACACATTTATCATTTAGGATGAAATACTGACCGGGAAGTATGCCACTACCCCTAGTCTCAATACAAAATGTCCGTTACAGGGTGTTCACCATCGGATTCAGACCCCGGACGGGGTTGTCAAACCCAATAGATCTATTTAATGCATTCAGCGTTTACCTCCTCGGTAATTAACGGTCACACAGTAAAAGACATATACTCATAGCAATGAAATCATATCACGTATTAAAACACACCGCGTTCAATTTTCAAAAAAACATGTATCCCCCTTGGGGGTTATAAAACATTTAAAACAGTTTAAATGCGAGGTTATGAACTCACCTTGATTGAAGCCGAAAATCAAAATAACCGAAACAATCTTAATACGTCGCAACAACGAACACAACCGCGACCTACAATTTATGTCGCTTGATTACTATACAATAAGATACGATCTAATAGTGCGTACATCGCAACTATTAAAACTATAAAGATATACATACACATGTGATGAGAAATCCACTTGCATGTCCTAAATCCTAAACCCCATATAATTGAGTTACGGTCACTCTTTTTCTTGCACGTTACAATACTTTATCCGAAACTTTCTATTTTTGGAAAATTACTATTTTCAGAAAGTTAGCATTTTTAGTAAGTCCCGTCATTTAATTATAATTATGGTAATATTTATATATTTCTGCGTACATTCGACACCCAATTTGGTTATTAATTACATGTATCGGAATTATATCCGAATACTACAAAAGTTACTATTTTTAGACTTTCTATTTTTAGAATCGGCCAATGATCGTAAAATACCCGTTGTTCTTAAAATATCCTTTGATATTATTTTATTAACCAAGTTAACCTTTACGACATATTAATGTCGATTAAAATCTCCGTTTGACTTTTACATTGACTTTTTATACATATAGTATATTTATTTTCTACACCGCAACTAGTTAAGTTTATTCGTTTAAAATCATTAACTCCAAAATTCTATTGTCATAATACAATAGTGATATATAAAAACTCGCAAGTTTCATATTAACCCATTTTACATAATAAAGAAAATGTTTGACTTTTATAAATATATACATACTATTACTTAGATCTGACCTGTTCAAAACGACCCGCTATATCACATTTTTCACGACTCAGACTCTAAAGAGATTTTATGCAAATCGACGTTCTGGACAACCTTTTAATTTTCACATAAAAAATTACTAATACTGTGGCCATCTTATTTGGATAAGCTGGGAGGAAAAAAGCCCAAAAGGGCTGAAAGCTCGTAATGGGCCTAAAAGAGATTATCTATTTGATTGTGCAATGGATTGACAGGTGATAAGTCCCAAAGGAGCTGTGGTAAGTGCGTGTGATGTTTGGAGGGAGGGCGCAGGTTCGAGTATGGACCTCTCTTTATTGGCTTGCTACATTAACTTTTCTTTTTAAAACTTTTTATACAAACTAATTATAACATTAAGCGGGGGGTGAGCATTTTTTATATTACCACTATTTTTAAACTCAATAAATAAGCTGGATAAAAGCCTCATAAAGAAAAGACAGGTATGCTTTTTTAAGATAAGCAAACACAAGTTACAAGACAAACTTAATAAGCACAATATACTAGAAATAAGCAAGCCAAACAATTAAATAAGCCAAAATGAGCTTATAAGCTTTTGAGCTTAACCTGCATCAAAAACAGTCAAAAGGCCTACTTTTGGCTTAAAAATAAATCATCTAGAAGGTGTTTAAGGCTTATGGTTTTTGAGTTAAAGACTGGCTTATAGGCTTTCTATAAAAGCTAAAAAAAACTAAGATTTAACTACTAATTAAGAAAATAAACTGCTGATAATTATGCTGCTTTGCACCAGGGTAACTTAAAGCCAAAAAGCCTACGTGGGCATATTTGAGCTTAAAATTAAGTGCTTAAAGGGATCCTAAAGGCTAAGGAGCTTATATGAGCTTAGAGACTAGCCTAAGGGCTTTATAAAAATGTAAAAATATAATTCTTTTAAAAGCAAATAAGCACTTAGAAAGCTAACTGAAAAATGTTGTTTGACTCAGAATACAATGATTTTGGTTAGCTTTTTAAAAGGGCTTAATTCATTCCTCAAACTGAGCCCTTAATTAAGCTCCAAATGCAAAAATAAGTTAACACAGATTGAGTTGAGCTTCCCATGAGCTTATGCTCAAAATTTGAAGATCTAAAAATAATTTTAAACTGCTGACGTTTGACAATGAAAAAGAGACTTTTGAAAGTTATGAAAAACTTTATACCAGATTGACTGATTTTGACAAGTTTAAAGAAACTTAATGACACGTCAATACTACATAGTTGAGGTCATAAAGAGACACAAAAAGATAGTTTAAAACTTGGTTTTTCAAAGCCTATTCATAAAGCTACATAATACTGTTTGTTTGGCACACAACTGTTTTAAGAACCCTTTTGAAAATCTTAATAAAACAACTTTTTAAATATTAAAATACCTATAAAAACTAATGAATATGGCTTAAAATTGCTTGTGGTAGACTGGACACTAATGACCCATTGGTTTTTAAACCATTTTTACCGTTTTGTTAGTTAACAAAAACACTCGTTTGAGGATGGGAATAATATAATTTAAGCTAAAACAACTTTATAACAAGCATTAAACATGATACAATAAGCATAAGGTAAGACATGTAAAGCAAATTTAATCAATAAATAAGCACATAATAACAGAATAAGCAATTTAACAGTAAAAACATAAAAATGGAAAAATTATGAGGAAATGAAAACTTACAAGAACCCTTAGCTTTTGTCAAAAGTCAAGAACCCAATTCAGCTTATAACACACCTATTAGCTTACCAATAAGCACTAAACCAAGCCCTATCCTTAAATTGCCTTGCTCCAAATGCTTGAAAATTCATTCGTCCGTTATGAAAAAATAACTCTTACAAAGCTTTTGTAAAAGCTTTATTGATAATACGCTTGAGAGGTTAAAGAGCTTATAAGATCACTTGTGAACAGGATAATAACTCTGAGTACAATGAGCTTAAAATGACAGATTTTGAATTAACTTGATAAATTGTAAATTGCATTAATCTTTTAAAGGTACAAAGTTGAATTGAAAGTTACAATTTTAAAGACATGAAAACGTAAATTAAAACATTTTAAAGTAAATTTTTACACTAAGTTATACTATATTAAAACTGCTCCCCTATTGGTTTTCTATGTCTTCTTTTTATAGGCAGCTGAGCTTCTTTGCATTGTGTTTGTTGTGTTTGTTTGCTGAGAGAAACACTTAGTACCAATCTTGACCCTTAATCCGCTTTGTGATAGCACACATATCATCATCTCCAAATGACAGCCCTTGGATCATTTTGTGTATAACTAAGGATTGCCTGAGTGGCCTTTGAGTGATGGGGGGGGGGGGGGGGAGTAGAGTGGAGGGTTTGGTTTTATCCCTTGAGTATTCGAGTTGCAGGGATAAAAGGGTGGGGAAGACAAACCCGTGACTATGGTGGGGTTTTGGGCTTGGCGGGAAATGGGTAAAAGGATAAACAGTGTTTATCCTATTTTAAAAGTGACAGGGTATAAGTTTCACGGGTTGCAAATCGATTCCTGATGTTATATCATGTGTTGCAAAACTCGTCCTTATATTTTTCACTTTTGGTCCCTGAAAATGGGTGAGGGTTTGCATAGTTAGTCCTCAAGGACTAACTATGTTAGTCCTTGAAGGACTAACAGTGTAAGGGTAATGGGGTTGGGCTTAACGCCCGTTAGGAGTGTTGGATTGGTTTTGGACCATGTTAGAACCTATATTGGGCAGGTTTGGTTTTTTTACTAAATAAGGTTATGGGTCAGTTTTGGTTTATGGGCTAAGGGTATTTAAAATAAAAGTGGGCTGGCCTGGGCCTACTAGGTGGGTATAGTGGGTCCACTTTTTGGCAATTAAGTTTTCGGGTTTAGTTTTCGATGCTCTTTCCAACGACGTATCCCGGGGTTGACTTTGACTTCGTTTTGACTTCATAAAATACACAAACGTTGTCGAGTCGATCTGGTAATTCAGTTTGAGCTCCGTTTTCAATCTTTTTGTACCCTTGGCCTCAGTTTTTCGCGCTCTTTTCAAATCCGTGCTCGGTTTTGTCTGGTTTGGCTTTGTTTTTTGTCTTTTAGTGAATATCCGGTACATGCTGTACAATACAAAAAATAAAGCATATTTATGGCATTTTTATGTGCGTTTTGGTCGTTTATGGTACGATTTTAAAGTAAAACGTTTGTTAACTTTAAACATACCAAAATCCCCCATAATAAGATATTGGCCGTGTCCTCACGCAATGTTATGAAGTAAACACTTAAGAAAACCAAGAATCTCAATACCTTCGATAATAAACCTCGAAAAGTAAGCTAAGTGTTAGTCAAGGGGAACTAAAAAATCAATAGTTCGTCAAAGTCTCGTTTACCATTTTATTTTTACATAACTATTCCCTAATATTTTTGTATTTTTCCTTTTTCTTAACTAACATGTTTGACTTCCTTTATTTTATCAACACTAGATCATAGAGGAGAAGGACCATAGAATAATCTATGGATGTCCTGACGGATAAATTCATCGTCCCCGATTTTTCACTAGTCCCAAGCTAAGCGTAAAAACGAAATCACCGCTAAGTACAAGTAAAGATGTTAACACTACTTATAATTATGAATTGTCAACTTTTTGCTCCCAACAATTATTCAATTAGTGTGAATGTGCTTAATTTTTAAGTTAAATTTAGATCGACAATTTTAGAAAGTAGTATAGTTTATAACGATATTTCCGAAAAAATCTAGGGAAAAGACTAGATCTCCCACCAAACCAGGCTGATTTTCGATGATACCAGAAGAGTTAGCTTTGTTACCAGGTTGAGACCCCACAGGAGAATGTTCGCAATGTAATAGCGGGATACTCCACCCTTTTAGGCCGAATTTCTTAGATTTACCGCTAAATAAACAATACTACTCAAAGCACGCAAACCTTCAAATATTTTAATGATCTATTGGTACGATCATTACTAGAAATAAACTACCAACGGCAACCAACAAACTTTTAAAGTCTTAAAGCAAGTTATTCTTAGTTCAAAATTATACTTGAGTTTAGAAAAAGAAATCTTAACCATTAAATTTTCCTTATTAGTCATTTATTGCTATATACTATACTACCGTCATATGTTACCCAAATAAAATCAACAGCGGCCCATGCCTCCGTCAAGTTGTAGTGGACTTAGTCTGACGACGGCGTTTATTTGATAAAAACTACGAGGTGCACTTTGGCATTTATTATCTCACTATGGGCTTTGTTTTGAAGACTGCAACATCGGTTGTGAGCCGGCAAGATGCAGTAAATCTTTATCAGCCCACAGTTTATACTTTTCATCACTTATTTTTTTATTCTTTCATTTTTTTTGCAACATTTTCTCCGTAATAGAGAAAATTTCGTTTTTAGAAACTCAAGTATAAAGCTGAATTAAGATGAATAATTTCGTTTCCGAAAGAGCTTCTTTTTAGAAAACGTTGGTTTAATGTTAAAGCAAAATTAAGCACGTTTATTAGTCAGGTTAAGAGTTTCGGGGAGAAAAAGCACGGACAAGTTACATTTTAGCTTTTAGATTTCCAAATAATCTTTGTTTAGCATCCTACTTGTAAATAACACTATCATTTCTTGTTCTTCGCAAATTTACAATCCCTAATAAAAGGATCCGCGAATGCTTAACCTAATAAACTTTCGTTTATTAAATGGTTAAGGGACAAAGCAAGGGCTCATACACGCACGATAGATGTCAATATATATTTATTCTTATTTCTTACCCATTAGGATAGTCAAAAAATGTGTAAAACACTTTTTTATTTTGAAAAATTTTATATTTCTTTATTTCCTTTTGGTTTTTTTTTGCAAAAATTGGTGGTAAAAACAAGGTTTACGTGACAAACAACGAATGCAGGCATAATCAAATCGAGAGATCATCCATACTAGTAATTACATCGTCCTCGATGTTTTAAAAGGGGTACCTACGTAAATCTAAGGCCGTTTATTAAGTGTGCCAAAAGATAAAACGTTAGTCGATTAGATTAGGATATCGGATTCCCAAAATGAAGCTGAGGATGTGAAGCTCGAGTGATCGGAGGACAAAACCGCGAGCACGAGAGTCATCACAATCCGGGCAATCCTGGACAATAAACCACAAAACATACAAACACGAATAATGAAAGAGGCGAGCCTCATCACAACACAAAACACTTATTAGCATAAAGAAAGAAGATAGACTGGATAAGCATGGGTTGCCACCCACGAAGCGCCTTGTTTTTGTTAACCGAGTCACAAGCTCGACTCGACCCCGAATTCATTGGTCCATGGGGAAGCAAGTGGAAGATAAAATCATCATCGGACTTTCATTCAAGCGGTTTGGATAAACATTGAACTTCATGAAAGTTCCACTCCGATGAGATACATCCGGCATAAAATGATAAATTGAGATGCCGGGATCAAAAATGGTATCTTTATTCCCGGTGGAGAGAAGATATGGAGGGATACAAGGGATAGTAAGAAAAGCATAGAATGCTACATACCAACATAAGCGAAGAGAGGAGTTTGGTCATCCTCTAATGTAATTCCATTAGTCGTAGAACTTCTTCGATCCGGGGTCATAGAAAGCCAAATCTCCCAGTTGGACTCAATCTTAAATTTGAAACTTCAAGATAAGAATGGGAGACTGATGTGACGCGAGTTCATCGACCGTACTCCTCATGATAAAGGTCAACTTTCCTATCTGGCAGGATGGAAGCTGAATCATTCATAAGATCAAAGATAAACGAGGGTCTCATATCGAGTAAAAATCAACATGAGTAGTGGTTCTGCACTACTCTTCTCTTTTTTAATACTGATCGTTTTCAAATAGAAAGCTTTTAAATCGGAAGAGATAAATCAGGAACGAGTAGTGGTGACTGCCACTACTAATCTTTCCAGATTAAAGCGAAAAGTTTCAGATTGAGTATAGAATTATCAATAGGTGTTTGGTCTCCTCAAGAAAAGGATTGAAAATGTGGAGGTAGGAATTGTTCAAAACATCGGAGATGGAGTGGGAATTAGCTCTTAATGCATCGTTCTTAGCAAATATGAGATTGACATTCAAACAATTTTTCAAGAAGGGTTATAGTCTTCGATTGTTAACAGATTATCATCATCAGAGCACGTTCAAATTCTGGGACAACAATCATCCACACACTCTAGCTGACGATCTCAACATCGAGAGGTGATGCATCGACATAATCGATATCCTCACCGTAGGGAGAATCATCATCACTCGAAGAATTATCATCGTTGGAATTGACAACAATCTCAGAATGTTCATTAAGAGCATTAAGAGGGGTGGTATTTTCACAAAGAGACACATCACACATTTTGTCGGGAATACCCTCGGACTCACTTGGGATTGAGACAAGGTCCTCAACACTAGACTTAATTACTTCGTTCGATTTCGTTGCCGGAACAGTGTCGAGATGCTCGTCCCCCATACTTAGAGAGTTATCGGGTTCCTTGATTGGTAAAACGGGTGTGATTGCAATGGTATCGTCTTCGTCGTCATCATAGCAAATGAGAATCTTCCAATATCGATCTTTAGCCGCTTGCTCTTCTCGATTCGCTTTTCTTCTTCTTATTTTGCATAACTTGACCAACCAAATCACGTATGGTTGTCATTTGCTCCATAAGCTTGTTTTGAGAATTTAAAAATTCATTTTGAGAATTGAGAAGATCATTTTGAGTATTGAAGATTGGATGATTGACGGTATATTGCGGGGGTTGAAATGGTCATAAACGAAATATTTGGATATAGCAGGAATGTGGTCATGTATAGTCTTCATTCAACGGTTGACCACTGAAAGTTCCAGAGGTCCCCGCAATTTTCACAACAAGACTTTGTTGTCGAAAACTTGGTAATGTTTGTGGGAACTCATCATAGTCTTACGGTGTACAATAGTGACCATAACGAGCATCATTCCCGCAAATACTAACACAAGATTGGTCATTGTGTGGTGGCGGTGGTTGGAAAAATTTTAAGAATCGTTAAAAGAATACGGAGTTGAAAAATTGTTTGCTGTTCTATTTCCAATCGTACAATTAAAACAAACTCCATTGTATTCATTACAACCACATTGTTGGGCATGTAACTAAAAGTTGTTGGTGTTGCAGACTTTGCAAATTTTGTAGGATCTCTTTAAGGTCTTGATTATAGATGGTTCCGGATTAGTGATAATCGGAATTTTAGTGGACAAGTATAGGCCAATATGAAAACACATTTCTTCCTACAATTCTAACATGTGATCGTAGAAAAAAGATTTCATCTACCGAATCACGCACTCGTGACATACATTGGGTCATATGTGGGGAGGGATTTGTGGATGACGGGGTCATGTTTTATCTCGTATGGCTCTTTTTTTTCTTTTTTTTTGCTTTTTTTGAGGAGCTAGTAAAACGTTGGTATTATCTTCGGATGACTCGGATGTATCTTGAAGGTCTTGGATAAATTCATTTTATCACATTATGTAATCATATCTGCCTTAATTTATTCTGTAATAGAGCAACTATCCTCGACCATTGCGGACCAATCAACAGGGGTTCCATAACCTTGAACACTGGAGAGGGTAGTCACGATTGATCTTGTCTCACGGTTACCATATTTAGAAACAACAATAGTCCGATGTGTACTAAGTACACAACGAGCATTCTTTAATCGTTTTAAAGCGATTTAAACGATAGTCGAATGACGTCATAAGATTTAAACATAAAGAGGGATAAGAAAAGAATTAAACGATACGAAGAAAAAGAAGATTATTTTGGTTTTTCGATTTTTTTAAACAACATATTTTACAAGGGGGACAATACGATGATTAAGGGGACAACTTTAATAACCTGATAATCAGCAAGCTTCACGGTTGCTCTTTGAAAGAAAAAATCACAAAGGGAGCGGAGGAGGGGATTACTGTGAAGCTTTTTTCTCCTTTCGGGGAGTAGTTGCGTTGGAATCAACCCTCCTTATACCCTCTTATAGTTTGTTTAATTTTCATAGAGTGAGCGTTACATCGAAAGTGATCACAAAAGGCAAGTTTTTGAATCTTTGGTTTCAGCAGAATTTTTTGTTGATTAATACTTTAGTGAAAGTATTATATAACTGATGAATTTTATTTCTCGATTAAGAAAATTTTTATGGAATTTTTTTTATATGATAATTATACTAATAAAAGAAATGAAAAATATTTTTGTATTTTTTTATATTTTTATGAAAATAAAAGAAATATTCACAAATTCAAACACAATTTGTCAAACGTTACGATAATCGTTTCACAGCCTCCCCGGCAGCGGCGCCAAAAATTGATTCGTCAATAGTATATATATATAATAATATAGGAAAATAATCAACCAATTACCTTTAGCCAATGATTGGTTAAGAATTCTCAATTAAAATATATATGTAACCGGAAGTTTGATTTCCCGGGTCGTTATGTCCCAACGAGGTGTGCAATGGAAAATCGGATGACGGATTGACAATTAATGCTTGAATGGAAAAGGGTTATGTTGGTTTTTCTATTAAAAATGAAAAAACGATTAAATAAAACCTAAAAACGAAAGCTAAAATGATTTAAAATTAAAACGGGTACGAAAAACGAGGGTCAAAAACCTAAATTACACCATTCTAACCCTAAAGTGATTTTTTACTTTAAATGGGTTCTAAGTGACTAAAAATGAAGTTAAAAAAAAACTAGATCGAAAACGGAGTTAGTTAAGACCAAAAACGAGTCAAAACAAAAACGGGGACGAATCCCGTTCTTTAAAAAGTGAAACTTTGCAAAAATGACCCTACATATGTAAATTTATTTTTCCTAGAAAATATACAATAAAAGAAAATTTAGAAAATTTTTAAAAAAAAGTTTAATATATACGTCTGACTTTTATTTTATTTTTTTTGTTTTTAAAGTTTAAAAGAAAATAAATTATAAAAAAATATTAAATGTTATAAAAAAATCTGAAAAAGTACACAAACTAATTAAAGTATGACAAGACCTAAGAAAAAATAAGCTAGGGAAACCAGCTAATCAAAATAAGCGAGAAATAAGCCCAATCACTTATAAGCTTAATGGGCCCAAAGTGGCCTTAATATTAAACCTTACAAACCACAACCGGATGACTATTGTAGCACAAAAGACGGAAGATGTAGTGTGAGTTTATAGTAAGGGTTGAGCTTGTTGAGGTCGGGGTTCGAGCCCTAGCTCACACCCCTGACATCCGTATTCCAAGCTTCCCCTTTATTTTTATTTTTTCAATTTTTTTTACAACCCGTACAAGACACAAAAATAAGCACTTTTCACAACTATGACTTTTTATGAAAGCTTATAAATAAGCTGTAAAAAGCACTTAAAACAGACAGAATAGCTTATTAAGCTAAATGCACACTTGACTTTTTCTTTTTGATTTTTTTAAAACAATTAAGCAATTGGAAATCAAAGATGAGTAAATACAGTTATAAACATGAACGTATAAGGCACTCAGAACCAATTTAGCAAATAAGAACAGTCAAATAAGCCAATAAGCTTTTTGGCTTAAATTGCCGTCAAAATGGCCAAACAGCCTACTTTTTGCTTAAAATTAAGCCAACTAGAGTAGGAGTTAAGGCTTGGGCTCACAGGGGCTTATTAATTGGCTTATTAGATATCTAAAAAGGTAAAAAGCTAACGCTTACTAACACAAATAAGCTGAGAAAGATGGGCTTAAACTTGGGCTTTTGCACCAGGGGAAGATACCTAAACTAACATCCCAAAAGTGAAACTTTTGGCTTATAAATAAGCCCTAAGACAACCCTTAAGCACTTATAAGCTATAAAAAGGAAAAGAGGACATAAAAGTCTTTAAGAAAAAGTAATTTAAACTTATTTTGAACATCTAATGAGCTAAAAAAATTAACTTAAAAACAGCAGTACTAAATTTTGAGTAGTACTCGCTCGATAAGTGAAAATACACATATCCGTTAATACCTAAAATAACCCAATTAAACCCAAAACAGACCAAAAATGGCAAAAATATGCTTGTATTTATGTTTTGTGTATGCATGTACGGATATATCAAAAATCACATGAAAACAATCAAAAACGGCAAAGCCACGGACACCGAGAATCAGAGATAGAGTACAAAAATAAGGCCAAAGTATCAAAGCCAAGCCAAAAAGATCAAGCCCGTCAAATCCAGTCAAAGAAAAGTCAATCATTGGTCAACAAAAGTCAACAAGACCCATAATATTCCATTTTAACCCTCAAAGTTTCACAAAAGTCCAAAAATAGCCCCTCACCTCTAATGGGCCTTACCCGGATCCTAAAGCCCACTTAACCTAGCCCATTTCCCTTTCCCTAAAACTCCAGGGACCAAACTTGCAATTTTCATAAGTTATTTATAACTAGAAAAGGAAAAGAGAACACAAGGACCAAATGTGCAAACTTCCCAAAGTTATAACAGTTTTTAACTGTCAAAAAAGGGAGCGAAGCCATTTACTATCATAAGCCATCGTCCCCATTTTACCAACTCCCAATAGGTAAAACAAAGCAAATGAGATTGAAGAGCAAGAAGTCAATTCAAGAGCTCACAAGTACAATGGCAGGGTCAAATCAGTCAAATCAAGGGGTTACTTATCCTCACTCAAGATTACCTCCCATGTCATCAATGGAAGAAGCACAAGGGGTATAGGTTTTTGTGCTAAAACACTCAGTAAAGAAGCACAAGTGAGCCTCAAACGGATTGCCACGCTGGCAATCCGTGTGAGGTCACTTAGTGATCCAACGGCCAAAAACAAAGACCCAATGATCGGTTGATTTGATGGTGGATGATTGATGAAGGCAAGGGGCTAGAAGGTTCTTTGTTCAGCTATAAATAGCCTCAACTCTTCACACACACGACATCTTATCTTTCTAGTTTTTAGAAGCTTATTGTAATTTTGATCAATAATGAATTTCTTTTTAAAGTAATGGATTAAAAAAAAAAAAAAAAATTCAATTTCAATTAATGAAACTTAGTTTAATTTTGTCATAAGCTCTTTTTACTTTCAACTTTTAAGCTCTCTCAATAAGTTTATCTGTCTCAATAATCTAATAAGCTCATAATAAGCTCTCAAGAGTCTCTAAGCTTTTGATGTGAGTTTAACCTACCTTAATATTACCTTAACAATTAAATCAGTTTAAAAATATATACAAGACCTTTACATTTGGATTGGAAAGCTTATGGAAGGGGGATCTACAATGGAAGGATCCCCAAGGACTTTACCCTAGCTTATTAATAAGCTAGGGAGCTTGTAGCTGCCATTATTGGTCCCTTTTGTTTAGCTAAAGGTTCAAGTAAGTTTCTCTTTTCATTTCTCTCTAATTTCAGTTTAAATTGCTTAGTTATAGCTTATATGCTTAATATTGCTTATTTACTTAATCTCTTTGCTTATTAGTGTTTATTTAAGTTTTATCTAGCTTAATCATCATAGTTGTTTATCTTTATTTAACTTTCTTAGTTTAAATTATAGATTTACATATATTTGTCTTAAAAACCTTAAAAAAACCAAAAATAGGTAAATTAGCTTAAATCTTAGATTACTGCTTATTTAGTTGTTAATTCATGCTTATTAGGGATAATATAAACTCTGCATTATCTGGTCTTAAGCTTATGATAAATAGCTTTTCATTTCATAATAAAGTTTTAAATTCTGTAATCACATAACTAAAGGGTGTGTTTGGTTATAAGTGTGTTTAGACCTCAAAAAGTCAAAGGAATATGTGTTTATTTACTGATCAGTTTCCATTCAATTTAAACTAATAGAAAATCAATTTTTTAGAGTTAGATTTCAAAATTTCAAAAGTTATGGCTTAACTTAAGTGTTCCTGCACCAGGGTACATTTTCTCTAAATTTCATTTGTGAAATTTTTGGTCTAAGCCCTCAAAGGGTTAGATCTTTCTTGCATTGTGTTTATACACTTATTTGAGTGTGTTAAGTGCAAGGATTTCCCCTTAGGAAACCTAAACTCTTGTTTGCACTTGTGCATAAGTGCAACATACTAAACAAAGAAAGTTAGTACTAGGTCACGTTTAAGCTTATGTTCTTAGTTAAGTAAAAGTAGGATTTAGGCTTTTAAATTCAAGTAGGATTAAGTCTAGTTATAGCTTAGTATAGAATAAGTCTTAAATTGCATTTTCTAGCTTATTTTCCTAGTTTAATTTAGCTGTCAAAGTCATAAAAACCATAAAAGCCAAAAACATTAGCAGTTTTTACATTAGCTTTTAAATTCTTGTTTTTAGCTTATAGGTCTAGATTTTAAGGTTGAAATTGGTTGCTTATTAGTTGTTTGATAAGCTGGTAAAAGATAAGATCATGGATTGCCTTATTAAACTTTTTAGCTTAATAAGATTTTAAGCACTTTGGCTATTTCCTGAGTAAGCTACCTTCATCTTCACTTTTAGTTGTTTTCTAGTATTGTAAGCTTAGATTTCTTTTCATTTTTATATTAAGCATCTTATTAGCTTTCTAGAACACTTTTCCTTTTTCATTTAGAGCTTAATTTGAGCTTATTATAGATATTTAAGTAAGAATAAGCCCAAACACCTAGTTTCTGTAACAGCTTTTAGATAATATGTTTTAGGGCTTATTAGTTAGTGTTAGCTTATGTTCCTTTCATTAAAGTAGCTTATTTTAGTGTCCTCTTTAAGTCCTAATAGTTAGTTTTTCATAAAAGTCAAAGAAATAAAAAAAAGCAAAAAGGGGTTGCTACCACACTCGAACCCACGACCTCCCACACACAACACCAATGACTTAACCAGTTTGCTACATTAGCTCATCCATTCACATAACACACAATGAAATACAAGTACAAACAAACATTTTTCATGTTCATTTTTCTATAAAAAGCCGAGCTTAATAACTCAATTTAAAGTTTAGGTGCTTATTCGTATAAGCATTTGTTTTTCTTATTGTTTCTTATAATCCTGCTATAATTAGGACTATTTCCTGAATTTTTCAGATTTGATCAAGCTTTTATTTTATTTTAAATCAGTTTTTTCGCAAAGTTAAAATCTTATAAAGACATAAAAAACTAGAAAAAAGTTTTCAGAAAAATAATACAAAAAAATAATTTTAGTTTTATAAAAAAAGCTTAGGTTACATCACAAAAAATCATTTTTAACACTTTTTAGATCGTTAATTTTATTTTAGGAGCTTTATTTTAAATTTTAAAATAGGAATTTAATAATAAAAAAAGTAAAAAAATATTTTTTTCTTTGCTTTATAATATTTTAGACTTTATAAGCTAAAAATCAATTTTTTTCCAAATTTTTAAACTAATATTTGCTATATTTTTTAAGATTTAATTAGATTAAATTAGTTTTTAATTCATAATAAATTCAAAAATAATCAAAAAAATGTTTTTCTTTTTCCTAAAATTTTCTTTTGTCCTATCTTAGGTTTAGAAATTTAGTTTACATTTTTAGGAATAAAATTTAGTAGGCTTGCTTATTAGTCGCGTTTTATTATTTCCGTATTTGTTTAATTGTTTAAATTGCCTTTTAATTGTTCAATTTTAATTGTTGCTTTTTATTTAGTAGTCATAGCTTACCAAATCAAATATCTTTGCTTTATTCAAATCAGAATCCAAGCTTAAACGAGGTTTCAATTTCACTAGTCGTTGGGGAAACGACCCGGGTGATCATACTTACCCGGTTAAATATACATATTATATATTATATTATATATTTTTGAGAGTGAATTTTATCAAGGGTAACTTGGTAATTTTCTTAATTACTCTTAGGATTATATTATATTATATTTTAGGTATATAAAACTCGCAATCAGTTTTTGGCGCCGCTGCCGGGGATTAGTGTCAAGATTCCTTCGTTTTGTGTTTGTTGATTTGGTTTGAAGATCCTTTCACCCTTGAAAGTTTCATTCTTGTTTTATAATTCAAAAATCCAAAAAAAATCATAAAATATAAAAAGTAAAAAAATATTTTCCTTTTCTTTTTAGTATAAGTAAAAGATAAAAAATATATAAAAATCAAAAATATAAAAAAAATCTTCCTTTTTAATTAAGAAATAAAAAATCACCAATTGGTAAAAATACCAAAATATAACATTCTCAACGGAGGTGTTATCATTTCAATTTCCGGTGAACTTGTTGGTTCCCAAATCGAACTAAAGATTTAACACTTGCCATTTGTGTCTCTACGAAATACGGCTCACCTTGAAAAGCAATTTTCAAGAGCTACCGTGAAGTAGTTGATTATTTGGTTTAAGTCTCTTTCGTGTAACCGTTAAAAATTGTTGTGAATAAAAATTAAAAATTAAAAAAAAAATTAGTGTAAAGTTTTACTTTTTGATTTTTAGTTTTTCTCCTTTTATCGCACTAGAATCATTCGCAATCCTCTCGAAGACGACGACAAACAACAAACTATTACTCTTCGGTTGTTGTTGAAAATTTTGATTTAGAAGAACCAATTGTTGAACAAAACATTGTTCCAATGCCGACAATCGAACAATGCCCAATGTTACAAGCACCTACATCCGAAGGTATGAAGAGCTATAGTTTTTCCACCGATCATGCAACATTCGAGCTTAAGCAACCTTTAATTCAATCTTGTGCAAAGAAGAAGTTTACGTAGACAAGTAACCCTTACAACACCTTTTGATTTTTAACAGGTCACTTCAACGTTTAGACATCCTGAAGTTCAACACTTCGTAAAGCTTTTGCTTTTTTCCTTCTCGCTAGACGGTGAAGCCGCAAGATTGTTAGACAAGGAACCTCCTAGATCAATTCTCACATGGGACGACCTTGTTTCAAAATTCATAAACCAATTCTTCCCACCATCGAAAACAACTTACCTCCGAAACAAAATCACCGAATTTTTCCAAGAACCAAACGAACCCCTTAAAACGAAGCATGGAAACATTTAAAGGACTCCTTCATCAATATCCTCACCAATATGGCTTTTCAGAACTACACCAACTCGATACTTTTTAACAATTCTTTGAATTCCAAACGATCAAGATGCATAGAATTCCGCCGGGTGCATTTCTTAGACCAAGATCCTCAAGAAGGTTTAGGCGATTATTGAAAGCAAGTCAAAAGTTCGTTACTCAAGAGAATCGGGCTAGTGAATTCAAGAGTGATACGGATGCTCCTCTTTCTCCTTACTTCACCTTCTAAAATTCTTTCATATGCAACAAATAGCCGCTTCTCTTGAGATAAAAATTACTAACAAATGAAACAAATGAATGAATGAAAGAAAGCTTAAGTTGTTGACTACTTCCCAGCCACCGTTCAAAGCTGTTGAGGAAGGTGATGTGCGTCAACATGCGTGGATCAAATCACAATTTTAACCATTGTCGTTAACACCGAGGGGAAACGATTTTCTCCGTTTTTCATGACAACACCAACCAATTTCAACCAACGCGAGCGTATGGTAATTTTCTCCAAAGAAACCAACCTTCCAATTTGGCAAGTCAAATGAGACCACCGGGTTTCAATCAACTGAATGTTCAAAACAACCAAGGAAACCAAAACCGATATCAAGGGAAAAACAATTCCTACTTTCAACCAAAACCGTGGAGGAAATTTTAATCAAAACCTTCAAAACAACCAAAATCAAGTTTACCAAGCACCAACATACCAACCACCAACAAATCAACCTTTGGTTAATCAAGCTTTACCTCCCGTTTCATAAATTCAAGGAGTGTCTAAAACGGATTTTGAAAGTTATGCTAAAGCTAATGATGCGAACATGAATAACTTACAAATGAAGTTGGATAATTTTCAAAGAAACCAAAATGATTTTCAAAGAGTTTACTTTACAATGATTCTTAAAAGAAACAAAATGATTTTCAAAAGATGATGCTCAGTTTCATGCAAAGCTATCAAACCAAACCAACCTCACTTCAAGTTCTTTACCAAGCAATACCATTCCAAACCCAAGAAATGAAGCGCCAAGGCAACTTACAACTCGTAGTGGTGTTTTCATACGATGGACTCACTCCTATTCCACCGCCTGTGGTAGGAAAAGGAAAGTAGTGACAAAGGAAACGGAGTTACCGAGCACCGAAGACAACCAACCTCATCCATTGGTCCAGAACAAACCCAGACAAAGAACCAATCGAAGAACCTTCTTTCGTTGCTAAACAAAGCCAAATCACCTAATGCCTTATACCCGTCGAGACTCACAAACAAAGATATCGTGAAAAAGATGACATTCTTTTCTTCAAAGTTTATGGAAATACTTTTCACCGAAATCTTCATTTGGAGATTAGTTTGCGATGCACTCATCATATGCAAAGTTTTGCGGCAATGTTTAAAAAAGATGTTAAATAACAACAGACAATTTAAATTGAGTGTAAACCAAAACACCGTAGAATGAAATTGTAGTGAGGTTGTCCTAAAAAAGCTTCTCCAGAAAAGCTTAGGGACCCCGAACAATTTCTCATTCCTATGTAATTTCTTCGGAGTAGATAGTTACTTAGCCCTTGCGATTTAGAGGTGCTAGTATCAATCTCATGCCTTATCCATTTGGAAAAAGCTCAACTCCCGGGCCTAAACTACTGAAACAAAAATGGTGTTAGAATTAGCCGACTGTAACAATTTCCAAACCAACCGGTGTTGCTGAAAATGTTTTTGTCAAAGTAGGAAAATTTTACTTTCTCGCCGATTTTGTTGTGCTTGATTTTATAGCCAATCCTCGAGTACCGTTAATACTCGGGCGACCCTTTCTTAGGACGGTACATGCTTTAATCGATTTTAATGAAGAGAGATAACTCTTAGGAATGATGATGTTAATCGTTACCCTTAAATGTGGTGATGCACCTTCCATTTCATACAACAATCTCGAATCGTTGAAGAAGGTTGATCTAATCAATGTCACTTGTGAAATTTATTCACAAGAAGTACTTGGATTTTCCGATTCCGTTGCTTACAACAATCCTTCTCCATACTACGATCCAATTGTTTCCACTTCATCTCCAACGCTTACTCCTTTTGATGAAAGCGATTTTCTACTCTTTGAGGAAGCCGATGCTTTTATAGCAATCGATGATGAACCAGTTTCACCAGTTTTCAATGCTATGTACTATGATCCCGAGGGTGACATTCTCATTATCGAGGCACTTCTCAACAATGATCCATTACCTCACCCAAACCAAGAAGATTACTCACCCATAATTTAAAAAGATCTTAAAGTTATTGAGCCACAGAAGTCTTCACTCGAATATGCTACTTTTTATGAACCAAAAGTTAACTTCCGAAGACGAACTTAAAGATTACCACTGCATCTTGCGAATGCCGTTTTAGAGGAAAATAACAAACTTCCAGTCATAATTTCAAAAGATTTGAGCCAAGAAGAAAAGACCTCACTCATTAACGTTCTAAAAAACCGAAACCAACAATTGCTTGGGAAACATTCGTGATATCCAAGGAATAGATCCAGAGTTATGCTCTCAGAAATAAAAAAACAAAATACATTTTCGAAGATGATTACGAACCTTCAGTCCAACACAAAGAAAAGAGGGATAAACCCTAAAATTCCACGATGTCATTCAGAAAGAAGTAGAAAAACTTCTTGACGGCAAGGATTGAATTATATCCAATCAACGCTAGTCCATGGTAGTTCCAGTCCATTGTGTTCCTAAAAAATGTGGTATGACCCGTGTCACGAACGAAGAAAATGAATTGGTGCCTACAAGATTAGTCACCGGGATGGAGAGTTTGCATCGACTATCGAAAGTTAAACGAAGCAACTTGTAAAGACCATTTTCCTACCATTCATGGACCAAATGTATAGCAGCGATTAGCCGCAGATACGAATTTTAGCTATGGAGCTTGGTAGCTGCCATTATTGGGGTCCCCTTTTGTTTAGCTAAAGGTTCAAGGTAAGTTTCACTTTTCATTTCCTCTCAAATTCAGTTTAAATTGCTAGTAATTAGCTTATAATGCATAATATTTGCTTATTTACTTAATCTCTTTTGCTTATTAGTGTTTATTTAAAGTTTATCTAGCTTAATCATCAAGTTTGTTTATCAGTATTTAACTTTCTTAGTTTAAATCATAGATTAACTATATTTGTCTTAAAAACCTTGAAAAACCAAAAATAGTAAATTAGCTTAAATTCTAGATACTAGCTTATTTTAGTGTTAATATCATGCTATTTAGGGTAATAAGTAAACTCTGCATTATCTGGTCTTAAGCTTTTGATAAATAGATTTTCATTTCATAAGTTTTTAAATTCTATCAATCACATAAAGGGGTGTTTGGTTTAAGTGTGTTTGACATCAAAAAGTCAAAGAGAGTTGTGTTATTTACTTGAGTCAGTTTCATTTTCAATTTAAACTAATAGAAAATCAGAAAAAATATAGTAGCATAGTTATAGAACTTAGAATTTTGCTTATTCAGTTGTTAATTCATGATCATTAAGCTTGTTATAAGTAGTTAATTATCTGGTATTCAGAAGTTGTCAATTAGATTTTAATTTCTAAGCTTTTCTTAAATCTATCATTTTTTAAGGGGTGTTTGGCATAAGCTTAATTGACCCTCTAAAGTCAAAAATATCTGTGCAAACCTTTTTAGTCAGCTTAGAATTTAGTTAAAAGCATTAGGTAATGAGTTTTTATAAAGTAGATTTGAAAATTATAAGAATTTGAGCTTATATTTAGTGTTTTTACACCAGGGCAGTTTTTGACTATCTTTTTGCTTGTGAAATTTTGATCCAAAGCCCTTAAGGCTTGGATCTTGCTAGCATTGTGTTTAGACACACAATTTGAGTGTGTCTAAGTGCAAGGTTTCCCTTAGGAAACCTGCACCTTTGTGTTGCACTTGTGCAAAGTGCACCAGTACTAACCAAAAGGTTAGTACTGCTGTCACAGTTTGTACTGCTACTTTTGGCTTAATTTTTAGTTAAGTAAGAATAGGATTTAGGATCTTAGATTCAAGTAATATTAAGTCTAGTTATAGCTTAATATAGAATAAGTCTTAGATTACATTTTCTAGCTTATTTCCCTAGTTTAAATTAGCTGTCAAAAGTCACTAAAAACCTCAAAAGCACTCTTTCCTTTTCCATTTTGAGCTTAATTTGAGCTTATTATAGCTATTTAAGTAAGAGTAAGCCCAAACACCTAGTTTCTGTGACAGCTTTTTGATAAGCTGTTATTGAGCTTATTAATCAGTTTTAGCTTATGTCCCGTTTGTTAAAGTAGCTTATTTTAATGTCCTTATTAAGTTCTAGTATTTAGTTTTTCAAAAAAAGTAAAAAAACAATAAAAAGTTCAAAAAGGGGTTGCCACCACCCTCGAACCCACGACCTCTCAGTTATAACACCAACGCCTTAACTAGTTTGCTACAATAGCTCATCTATCCATAGTTTACACAACTTAATACTTACACACGTTTTCATTTTCCTTTCTATTAAAAAGCCGTAGCTTAATAAGCTCATTTGAGAGCTTATTCGTT
>BQNB010002730.1:0-81868 GCA_026074375.1 Tanacetum coccineum
GTAATGTAATAAAGCGAAAAATTTCCCCGTATAATTGTGATCATAGTAAAATAGGTTTTGCATTTGATGAAAATTCTTGTTGAAGGACCAAAGTCGTAAAAATGCAAACCCCAGGGGTCTTCTTGCAATTTTCCAAACCCCAGGGTCTAAAATGTAA
This sequence comes from Tanacetum coccineum, assembly GCA_026074375.1. Lineage (NCBI taxonomy): Eukaryota > Viridiplantae > Streptophyta > Magnoliopsida > Asterales > Asteraceae > Tanacetum > Tanacetum coccineum. The sequence goes on from BQNB010002730.1 coordinate 158, forward strand.
CATTTTGAAAAAGTGTAAAATCATATTCAAAACATTACCAGACATAACTTTAATTAACGCTCCTCGTGCTTAACATCTCCAGATATTGAATAAAATGCTTAAAACTGCTTATGTTCTAATCCTTATATCATTCATCATCGATGTGCTTTCAAAAATCATGTCCCGGATCCATATCATACCACAATACTAGGGAGCTTCATATTAAGAAGTTTCATCTTGGTACTACGTTCTGTCTGAGTTGTTGGGTTTACGATTTAAAGTGCCCTAGCTCCACAAACGTTTACTAAATGACTTCTAAACTATGATGGCCCGAACGGTGTTATGATAATTTTTATATCAAAACCAACATCGATATCCAAAAACTTATATATACAATCAAACTAAGACTTGCCATATATTAACCCAGGTTGTCTGTGATTGCCGTGTTGAAGCCGTTACTTTCATTCCCTATACATTAGCTATCAATTTCCCTATAACTGTTCAGGTGAGTTCATAGCCTCGCATTTCAATCTTTTTATAAACCCGCGAGGGAGATACATGCTATAAACATGAATGCAATTATTTCTACATGCTATTTCAATTTACTATTGCCTAAGTAACTGCTTTGCCTTTAAGTCCCCATAATCATGAACCGTTAATTACTCTCTGTAGTAAGCGCGAATGTTGTGAATATATATATTTGGGTTGGACTCCCCGTTGGTGTATCCAGTAACGATAACCAATTGCACATCATTAGAAATCACGCGGGTATTTTGGCAAAGGTGCCCGCAGGGGCAATATTATCATTATAACCTAAGGCATCGGATTCATGAGCTAATGGCAATAATAAATTATGTTTTCAATACTGGGTGTATATCAACGTAACCCAAATATCGCATTTGCATTCAAATTATATTACTTAAACCTATGGATTTCACTCAACCTTTGTGTTGACTTTTTAGCATGTTTTATCTCAGGTAACTAATGGTACGGAGTGACGAGGACACGAAGATGGAAAAACCGTTATCATTCAAATGTTGCATTTTAGATTCTGGAAACCTCTCTTTTGTAAAAACTCTAAAGAAATAATGAATGATAACTTATTTTCAAAAACGACTCTTTTGATTCGTTTTCTATGATTATGACTGTTGTACCCTTGAAGTAATACCCCAGATTAGCTTCCGCTGCTATATGTAAAAATGGGGGTGTTACATCTTCTTATTTCATTCACGATCCAAAATCAATTCATCACTCTTTCTCTCTCTCTCTCGAACAATTCGGGAAAATTCTCGGTATTCCCTTCAAAGGTCAAAGTGTCTTCACGACCGAATGGGCTCTAGAGTCCTACGGTCCATACCACACCGAATTACTGACCCCCGATGAGATACATAAATATCTTCAATTTGAACGCACTTAATCAAGTCGAGTCATCAAAGGTCAATGTGTTGAACTTACCTCAAATCATGTCCTAACAAAAAAGTAAACAAAGATATGAGACGTTTGGAAGAACTCATTCGTGAGAATGTTTTTGGTCTAGGAGGAAACCAGGACCATCTTCTGGCTTGTCTCGCTCATATGATATATTGTATTGTTTTCGAAAAACAATATAATCATGCCTATTGCATTGCAAAACGAATAGAGTTTGTCCATACTACCCCCAAAGTCAACTTACTTTACGATATGTTTTTGACTCGCTTGTTTCGACAAGTCATGGAGTGGTTCCCTGATCTCGAAAATGGTCAATAGACATTTTCGATCGAGTTATGCGACCTCTCGCTCTCGTCTAATAGCGAAAAGTCCATAAAGACGCCGGTATAAAAAAGGTTCGTCATTCCACTTCTTTCTCTTCCGCCTTTCATTACGGATATTGTTTTCATAAACCCGATGATGACTAAGAGATACATGATGGAGGTACTTCTCGAAATAGTAAATAGTACTATGTCTCCTTGTACTTATTACAATTCCCTTTTACCAATCCGCCCTCAAGCCTTCAAAGACCCGGAACTTCATGAATAAAACATGTCCACTTTATTTTCTCGATAAACATCCATGCTTAACCGTCAAGAGGCAATGCACGTGGAGCAACGGGGTGCACTAAATTCATTGGGAAAGGCAATCAAAGGAGTATTTAGGAAAAAGAAGTGAGCGGAGAAGAAGTTTATTAATAAACTTGTTTGAAATGTTTGAATAAATTACTTAGTACTATTGTTTAATTATTCGCAGTACTTTTATTATGCTTTAAACTATTTACTATTTTATGTGTGATGATGTTTTGAATCATTTAGAATAACTAGAACTTGCATAGATTTTATCACTCGTTTAATTAGTTTATTGATGCTTGCTTAATTAATTGTTAGCACATATTTGCATGCTTATTACAAAGTAGATATACATGCCATGCACACATGATAGTTTATTATTGCTAGTAATTACCATATTATATATGATCACATGCATCCCTAAGATTATTATTCCATATTTTTAGCTAGCTAATATGGGGTCTTATAAGCCTTAAACATAGGATTTGCAGCAAAATAGCCACCCAAATCACTACCTTTCTTACAGAAAATAACACACAACAAATTCTGGGCAACCTAGATTTTTCTCGGGTGGCGGCCCCCTGATGTCACACCCCGCTTCAATACGTCCATAAAACATAGATTCACTTCAGCAGCATTAATAATGTATGAGCAGTACTAATGTAACAATGTTTAACAATGTATCCAGACGACACTTTTTAGTGTCACAAAGCTGTCATGAATCTGTCACTAATGTGCATTCTCCTTCCTCCCATAGCATTTAGCGACACTTTATCTGTTACTAAATTGTCACTAATATGTCACTATTTCATATCTCTCCTTCCTCTCTTCTTTTATACGATTTGATTTTAGGGGTTTTTTTTTTTTTTTTTATTACAAAAACTGTCGCCAATGTGTCACTAATTCTTAATTCTTTTGGCAGTACAAATGGTAAAGAAGCAGTACTAATGTTTTCTTGTGGCAGTATTAACACAACTTTGGTAGTACTAACATGTAAATACCTAGCAGTATTGATCTTCTTTGTTTCTTTGCATACCACGCTTTAACCTGCTGTGATAAAACCCTAATTCTCACCAATCCATTTAAGGTTTAAACAATCAACAACCTTTATACATCTGCTCGAATCCCTAGCAGTATTAAATTGTAATCAGTCGTTCTTGATTCTTGCGATGTAAGTTCCTGTATAACCTTGACAACACGAAACAATAATTTTATTCAAGAACTTGCTGTTGACGTCAATTACAAACCTTCTTCTTAACCCCTTGAGTTTCTTGAACCTGTTTGATCATTATTGTATCAATAAAAACCAAAAACCTTTATTTTCTAGGGTTTACATATAAAGATAAAACCCTAAAAATATTTTAAAACATGTGCATCAAAATAGGTTTTGAAATAACCTTCTGTTTAGAGTTTATGAAAAACCTTTTCTTGAATATCTCCTGTTGTTGAAAACTAGAAACACATAACCCTTGTCAAGTTGCACAACTTGCTAACCAAATATAAGAAACCATACATATAAAACCCTATAGATCCTAGATATCACGAGCCACGAGGCTCTGATCGTTTAAGCCCATCTAGGATATATTTTACAAATATCATTGATACGAATTAACACAGCGGAATTAATCAAAGAACACAATGATATTAAACAAGGTTTTACTATTAAACACCAAGCCTCAATATAATTGGATCAAGATAATACGGTTACCTACTGTAACAGGGATCAAAAGATCTTTGAGGCTACAATATCTATTAACTACTATCTATCTAACTACTAAATAAATGTGTACACACACAAACACGTTTATTTATAAGACTTTCATAGAAAGCCTGTGTTTTTTGGATGCTCTAAACCTATGTCTATGATCTCTTTATATAGAGAGAGATCAAGACTTACAAAGGAAGTAAATCAATTAGATAAGGAAACTATTTAAATCTATTTAAATCTTTCCAAATCTTTATCTTGAAGATCTTCAAGCAAATCTTCCATCTTTTGTAGATTTCACATCTTGACGACTTTGGTCCTTATGTTTCATTCTTCTTCATTTAAGCACATGTAGTTTTGTAATCATCAAATCAATAACCCAACAATAAAGAGTGCTCGAGTATAAAATTTTCAAGAATTTTTTAGTAAATTCAAAATTTTCAAATTATTGTACTCAGCACTGTCTTATATACCCTCAAAAATTGAGGGGGAGCATTAAAATATTCCTTATAGGAAGCATATAACATCTTGTCCCCGAACGGTTAATCAATTGATATCCAAAATATCAAGGGGTTAACATTTTGGATAAGGGGAGAAAATGTGTTTAACTTGTATTGTAAAGATGTGATCAAATAAATGGATTCACTGCACTTTATACTTAGTCATGACTACGATTACGATGCACTTGTTAGGGGAGTTTTTAGTGATAATGAAAATCTCCAAAGTGTAAATATTTTGATATTTATTTCAAACACGTTGATTGAAATTTTCAATGTTTTGGAAGGATTGTGATGAAATACCCAAAGGCCGTCCATGTTACTTCAATGTATGACAGTCTTATAAGGCGGTTTAGGATTAGGTATTCTATTCCCATGTTCCAGTCTGAAACCGAGGATCTACCCGGGATATCCATCTGTTAGGTGTAGAAGTCTTTAGGAATGATACAAAAAGGAGAAAAAGTGAGAATCGGGATATGTCCTGACTTAGATGGAGCTAACACGGAACTAAACCCAACAAGGTGTTGTTATGAAGTCTCGGTAAGCATTGAAGGGGTTGAAGAATGAAAGAGAAATGTAAGGATAAAGGGTGTAAAGAAAGAAGCCCTTCATACACTTAGGCAGAAACCGGGTCAATACATAATCTGTCAGAAACACGAAGTTGTTGTCCAACATTGAAGACTGTCATGGACCCGGTGACGCTATGCACAACCCTCCCTAGCCACTCAAGGTCTCTCAAAAGACTCTTGTTTCATTTCTCATGGAGATTACACGCATTTCTATCGACTTTCTCACTCCGAGTTAGTTGATATTGAAAAGGTGGCAGTCTGCTCCAGCCTTCGATCACTAAAATCAAAGTGCACTATTGAGTCTAGAGCCAAAAGAGATCATCCATGATTCTCATTAGGGGAACACTTGTCAAGTTAGCTTGTAGTCACACCAATGGGAATACATAGATGGTGCAACAACATCAGATGGTGCGGGTAGAATGGGAGCAGTAGGGATCTCTAGAGTAGAAGTAGTAGGTAATGATGGTCGTGATGTAACTCTGCTCTTCCACCTAGTAAGCATAGCATCATGAGGTGTAGGTGATACATGCCTCTCGGGCATCTCAGTATCTGACTCTGAATCGTCTGAATACAAAAAAGGCGAGACCATAGGTTCCACAGATACGAGGGGTGGTGAACTCTCCGATGGACCAGCCTTTGATGATGAATGAGTATCAAGCTCGAGCACCTCGACACGTGAGGCAACTGCAGCCGCCCCCACCTCTGGTGCAACTGGGACCTCAACAGAAATAGAACCGATAAGGACAACTCGCGGAAAAGAGGATCCCACACTCTCGACTGATATGTCCGAAGAAATAGAAATAACCGGAGCTGCCATGACCTGCATAAGCAAAAGTTTATATAAATACCCTTTATATGAAACCATGACAATGCGTGCAATGCAGGAAAATATAGATGTAAGGTATAGTAATGGCAAAATTATACGTAATATAATTATGGAAAAGTATTATAATTAATACCCGTATACTTATCGATAGTAATTATATACGTAAGCAAATAAAAACACGTAGGATCACATACTGGTTATAGACCAGACCTAATATTCTACCTGTTTGTGTAACCTTGGCTCTGGATACCAATCTGTCACACCCCCAAACGGGGCCTAGACGAAAACACGTGTCCGGGGGCGTGACGTCATAATATACATCACACAAGATACAAAGAACGACCTCTAAGGGTACGTTTAGAAATCCAACATCGTTGCATTAAATAAAATAGTTAAAGTTTTACATAGGTTCATAGATAATATGCGGAAGCGAATAAAAGGTTTTAAAGTTTGACAACGATGTTAACATAGATATTAATAAGTCTTGAAAATCGGTCCAAAGCAAGGCAACACCATAAAGCAAGCAAAGACATCCATAGCTAAGCACCTGAGAAAAACATGCTTAAAACGTCAACATAAAGTTGGTGAATTCATAGGTTTGAATTTGATATAAGAGTGGACCACAAATTTTGCAAAACGCATGTGACTATTATAACAGATACAATATCACATAAAAAGCATCTACGTTGCGCTAAGCTCATGATACCGAGGCTAAATGTAATGGGAGCATGCAAAATGCTAAATAAACTTGCCCTGACGGGTGCCAACATGGCGCTTCACCGTATCACTCGACATGGTATACGTCCGTTGATCATGTAAGAGCTACTTACACGGACGGGGATGATTAGTCCCAATAGATCTATTTACAACACTCGCGCTCACTTACCAATCCAACTGATCATAAGTAACTAACGGTTCATGATAACTCGGGCATACAAGTTTCAACATTTACTTAGGCAACACGTAAACAAGATTGGGAAAAACGTAAAGCATTTGTGTCTAATGTTTAAAAGCAAGCAATGTTTCTCACCCCAAAGTAGTAAAGCAATAGTAGTAAAAATGTGGGGCTATGAACTCACCTTAGCAAGATGAGCGAACGGTAAATCACGTAAATGAAAGATGATATAGAAATCTAGCCGCGACCTAGATAAATAACGCGTCTTAGGAAAACGGAAAGTATACTAAATATTGCACGAAACGCTTAATATAGAAAGACATCCATGTGTGTTTGTGTTTTGGTTTTATTTATCAAAAATGACTTAGTGAAATTATAACGTTCTTCGTTGAATCCCGACATTTTTCCCGAAAGTTGCCATTTATAGAAAGTTTCCTTTTTAGGAAAGATTTTAGTTTCAAGACGCTAATACCGTCCCCTATATTTGTTAAGTTTCCATATTTTTAAAACGCACTAACTAGTCTTAATCGCTTAACTTCTATGTCCGTTTCGCTAATACATAATAAAAGTTACTATTTTTGGAATCCTACCTCATTTATCAATCCCGACATCATTTACATATTTTTATGACATTTCAAATGTTTCTAATCAATAACCTAATGTTTTTATATGTTTCGCCAACGTTTAGAAAGTCCAAAAATGTTCAAAAGTGTCCGAAAACCTCATTTTATTTTCCAAACAGCACTACGTAAAAATGGTTTTGCCAAAAAATGTTTCAAGTTTCATTTGGCTATAACTTGACCGTTTTAAGTCCAATTTTTAGTGTAAAATATATGAAAAACTATCTATTCAAAATGAGCTCTTCAAAAACTACTTTTACGCCTATTAAAAACATTCCTAAGTCGCTCAAAACCTCAAAACAATTTTGGATTAGCAACTATGTATTTCACAAACGCTTCCAAAAATCACGCCAAACTTCACAATAGTGCCTAGTGTAGCCTATTCTCCATTAACAACTAATCCACAACCAAACCACACCTACAACTAACATAATCCCTTCATTTATATTGTTGCAACTCACTTTTCAACTCACCTCACCAAGATCGCAAAGTCATAAACATATTACTTTTATTTTTATAAAAGATGACAAAATATTAATTCATTTCTTTTTATAAAAAGTGCCACAAACACATAGATTCTTAAACATGAACAAGATTCATATGAATGAAAGGAAAGTATCAAAAGAAAGATCAAGAAATGCTTACAAGAATGAAGAACAAGAAGCAATAACACAAGATCTATACCCAAAATCACTAGATCTTGAAAACTCACTAATAAAATTAGAAACCCTAACTTTTAGATCTTGAGAAAACCCTTGAAAATCAACCAACCAAGGGGTTCAATTTTTGGGACCATGGTTCATTATCTAGTCTTATGTTTGAATTTGGTGAGTCAAAGTGGATGAGATCACATGCACTAGTCTTGCATGGCTTCTTGTGCATGGTAATGACTCCATGATAAGTCACTATCTACCTCTTACATGCACACATGCATAATAAAACAAGAAAAGATGCATTTGATTTAATTTCAAGACTTATGGTTGAGTTGGTTTGGTTTAGGCGTCCAAAAATAATATGGGGGGATATGAACGAAATTTTTGACTTACGAATACGAGATGAACGATAACTAAAGTTTACACGAAAAGATTTCGGGTTTCCGGGGTTCTGTTAGGTCAAAAACGCGAAAAACAAATTAAACGTTAAAACGTAAAAATAAATATCGAAAATGATCGTAAACTATCTAAGCAAGGGTTACACCTTCTTTATATGGATTTGTGTGGTCCAATGAGAATCACAAGCATAAATGGAAAGCAGTATGTTTTGGTGATTGTGGATGACTACTCTTGTTACACTTGGGTACACTATCTCAGATCAAATAAGAGCACCATAATGATAAAACCTCTGAATAAAATTACCGTCCTTTTGCAAGCTCATGTCAATATGGTAAGAACCGACAATGGCACTGAGTTCAAGAATCAAGTGCTTCAAGAATACTTTAATAGTGTTGGCATATCTCACCAAGCATCTTCTGTTCGAACACCTCAACAAAATGGAGTAGTGGAACAAAGAAACTGCACGCTAGTGGAGGCTGCTAGAACAATGTTGATTTTTTCTCGTGCATCGTTATTCTTATGGGCTGAAGCGATTGCTACTGCGTGCTACACTCAAAACTGCTCCATCATTCACCGTTAATTTGACAAAACACCATACGAGCTTATTAATGACAAAAAACTAAATATCTCATTTCTTTATGTATTCGGGGCTCTCTGTTATCCCAAGAATGATCGTGAAGACATTGGGAAACTTGGTGCAAAAGGTGACATTGGTTTTTTCATTGGTTATTCTGCTAAATTCAGTGCTATACAGAGTTTACAACCGAAGAACAAAGAAAATCATGAGACAATGAAGTAGAACATTTGATGAGGCTTCCAGCAATGGCTTTGAACAAAGCAGTTTAAAACCTGAAAAGCTTCAAAGCATGGACTTCTGGCAAATTAGTTTAGGACACACTGCTCACCTTTGCACCATCAACAAAAACCACTCACAACCATTAACGGGTATTGGATATATTGTTCGAAGGTTATGTATGATGATTCATTGGAGGTCAACCGTCAGATGCTACACCGAACGCAATCCAGTTGCTCAAGCACCTCAAGTTCTTCAGACTCCAACAGCATCTACAACAATAGCAAACACCACACCGACACCAACAACTTCATCCTCTCAAGCTACAAATATTCCAAACACGTCACCGGATGTTGACGAGCTCGACATACAACAAGAATATGTTCAGCAACAGAATAATCAAGCTTCACTCTAACCCGAAACAGTTGCTGGCAATGTTCCAAATGCTATGTTCGATGGGAATACGTTTGTTAACCCTTTTGCTACTACATCAACAAGTGTTGTTGAATCATCATCTTCACAATATATGGATCCATCAAACATGCATACGTTTTACCAACCATACCCTCATGAATATCAGTGGACTAAGGATCATCCTCTGGAACAAGTGATAGGAGAACCCTCTTGACTAGTGTTTACAAGGAATCAACTCCGAACAGATGGTGACATGTGCATGTATGCATTAACTGTGAGCACTATGGAACCATGTAATGTCAAAGAGACTCTGAAAGACCCTGCATGGATTGAATCAATGCAATAAGAGCTTCTCCAGTTCAAAAGGCTTGATGTATGGGTGTTAGTTCCTGCTCCAGATAACATAAAACCCCTTACTTTGAAATGGCTATTCAAAAACAAACATGATAAAGAGAACACAGTCATTAAAAACAAGACTCGTCTAGTTATGAGAGGGTACCGCCAAGAGGAAGGAATCAATTTCAAAGAATCCTTCGCTCTTGTTGCTAGAATGGAAGCTATCACGATAAATTTGGCATATGATGCACATAAATCGATCAATGTGTTTCAAATGGACGTGAAAACTGCTTTCTTGCATGGTACGTTAAAAGAAGACGTGTACGTGTGTCAACCTCAAGGTTTCATCGATGCTAATCATCTAAGCCATGTCTACAAGTTAAAGAAGACATTATATGGGTTAAAGCAAGCACCAAGGGCATGGTACGACGAATTGTCAATGTTTCTCCTACAGAATCACTTCTTCAAAGGCACCAATGATCCAACGTTGTTTATAAGGCGCTTTGACAATGACATCTTAGAGGTACAGGTCTATGTTGATGATATTATCTTTGGTTCTACAAACCCTAGGTACACCCAACTATTCTTTGACCTCATGAAAAGCCAGTCCAACTACATGCTAGAAATCCTTAAAAATGTCGATGATGGGGGAAATGACGTTTTTCCTTGGTTTATAAGTTAACCAATCCCCCTATGGCATCTTCATAAACAAATCCAACTACGTGCTAGAAATCCTTAAAGAATATGGAATGGAAACTTATGATCCCGTTAGTACTCCAAAGAAGATCAAAGATAAGCTTGACCTAGATCAAAATGGGACTCTAGTCAATGCAACAAAATATCGTAGCATGATTGGTGCCCCAATGTATCTTACGTCAAGCAGACCGGACATTGTACATGCTACTTGTTTATGTGCTCATTACTCGGCCTAAGCCAACCGAAAGTATCCTCGAAAGGAGGTTAAAAGGATCTTTCGTTATCTTCGAGGAACCGTTAATATGGGTCTCTGGTATACGAAGGATTCTGGTTTTGAACTAACCGGATTTTCAGATGTTGATTATGCGGGATGTAAAAACACCTTCAAGAGTACTTCCGGTGGAGCTTAATTCTTAGGTGAAAAGCTGGTTAGCTGGTCCTCAAAGAAACAAGACTGTACGGCGCTGTCAACCGCGAAAGCAGAATATGTGTCTCTATCTGCTTGTTGTGCCCAAGCCATTTGGATGCGGACACAGTTAACGGATTACGGCTATCACTTCAACAAGATTCCAATCTATTATGATTCGAAATCAGCCATAGCCATATCCTGCAACCTGGTCCAACACTCGAGAACAAAACACATCGTTGTTCGCTACCATTTCATAAAGGAACACGAGGAAAAGTGTACGATTGAACTATATCTTGTCAAGACAGATTACCAACTGGCCGACCTCTTCACCAAAGTGCTTCCAGTGGATCGATTCAACTATTTGGTTCTTCGCCTTGGTATGCGCAGCTTGTCTCTTTAGGAACTTGAATGTCTTGCAAAATCTTAGTAATTCTTTGTATATATTTTATCAAAAAACAAATTATAAAATTATAAAACCTATAAAAGCAAAATATAAAATTAAAAAATTTCAAACATACCAAAAATAATCTTCTCCGGCATGTCTCTCGACAATCGATAACATTTACGTACCTAGAAATGTTGACATGGGTATATAAATGAAGTTCGAGCGAGAGTTTCAAATGCTTTCAAAACATGTCCTTTCAAATTTTTCTCTACGACTTCTAACTAAATGTCCGCTTAGGACTCGGTCTCTAAAGAAAGGAAAATGTTCATTTATATATATTTATCCTAAACAACAGGAAGTTCATATCTTCTCGGTCTTGAGAAATGTCATACAAACATTCAAAGTTTGTGAATGCTTAGGAGAAACACCAAGGAAATGATAATTAATAAGATAAATATAAAATCATTTTCCTGTTGAGCATAATTTTTCAAGATATTTTCAAAAAGAAAAATTAAAATTCTTTCAAAATTGTGTGCTCAACAAACTCCCACTCCAAGTTTTCAATCTAATCTTTTATCGACGGGGAGTATAATAATATGATTCATTCTGCATGCTCGTATGTTTTCCCAAGACCTAGTTAGACTCGTGTGAATTATCGGACATTAACTTGTATTTTTAATTCACTAATTGTCAAAAATTGTCACCACATATGCAATTTTTGAGGGGAGAATAGTGATTAAAATGTAATCAATACGGATTAATAATGGATACGATCTTTAATTTATAAGTGCGTTCCCAAAACTCGCATGTGCAAAACTCTTTCATAATATGGTGCATATGTGTAGGGGAAGCTTCTTTGGTAACTCTGAAAACTCTCAATGTGTCATAAATGATTTCTCAGACACGTTGATTGATTTTTTAAATGGTTTTATGGATCTTCATGGCAATACCCAAAGACCGACTAATTGTTGTCACTCAAGGAGGTATAAGGCGTTAAGCTTAGGAATATTCGTTCCATGATCCAGCCAGAACCAGAGGGATCTACCCAGGATTACTCCATTAGATAGAGTAGAAGTCCTAGGTATGATTGAAAAAAGGAGTAAAGTAAGATCGGGAAAAATGTTATCCAATGCATGAGTTATCACCAGAACAAACCCAACAAGGTGATATTAAGGACGCATTGGTTTAACATTGAAGGGGTTGAAGAATTAAAAAGAATTGTAAGGATAAAGGGTGAAAAGAAAGAAGCCCTCCATACAACCTTAGGTAGAAACCAGGTCAATGCATAATCTATCGGTAATCACAAAGATAATTCTGATATTGAAGACAAGTCATCATGGACCCAGTGATGCAAGGCACAACCCATCCCAGCTACTCAGGCTTCTCTTAAAAGAAGTTTGTTTCATTTCTCATGGAGATCTACACGTTTCTATCGGCTTTCTCATTCCAAGATCGTTGATATTGAAAAGGTAGCAGTCTGCTCCAGCATCTGATTACCAAATAACAAATGTGCACTTATAGAGTCTAGAGCCATCGAGATCCATCAAAAATATCACTAGGACACAAATTCCAATATAAAAATGTTGTACATCATTATACAACATTTGGTATCAAAGAGTCATACGCATTATCCTTGTGGTAATTGCCAAAACATTCAGAGTGATACTCTTTAGTATTCACAATGATGAATGAAAATCCTTCCAGAGTCAACATCAAACAGCTCTGCGATAGGTGACTTGCGAGATTCTAAATGAATCAAGCTTGTGTCAACTGGATATCGATTTTGGTCCAATATATGAATTGATGACTCAATCAGAAAGATAGTAACTATCTGGTTCACTATTACCGTGTTGTCTGCTTTGTGACGCTCCGGTAACGAGAACGGCTAGTGCAGCTGTGAAACCCTGTCAAGGAGATTCTTTTGAATTTTACCTGATCACAGGCAGTATTTATACTGATTAATGGAAAACCGTGGTTATTATAACCGCATTCGACGAAGTGACAAAGACACTTTCGTCCATGTATGTTTATCACTAACCTATACTTACAGGTTTCCCGACGGTAGCAGCTCTAGTCCATTTCGAGTCAAGATTCAAGACCTCATGATCAATCTACAAAGATAAATACATGATGAAAGCTCAAGCACATGTGTCAAAGTTGTGGAAACCATAGAGGGGGGGGTGAATATGTTTCCATTTAAAACTTTAAATCTTTAATATCAAATCACCAATCAAGTTAAACGTAATATGAAAGTGTCGATAATAGGTTTTACAACAACTAGCACATATCTTAATAATACAAACTCAACCACAATATTATCTACAAAGTAGTACACAACCTTAACTAACAATATATACACAACCATTCACACAATCATAAGCACAATATAAAAGTAAAGCGGTAAATGCAAAGAAATAAGTAAAGCGAAAGGTAAAAGAAAATGCAAACCGACCGGTGGATTATATAGTGGTTCGGTCACGATGATCCACTTTTCCCAACTCCACTCCCGCGAGTATCCAACTCGAGACGTTACTTCCTAATCAACAAGCTCTAAAAGGATGTCGTTATTTTCATATCAATCGAGTGTGATTGAGTATGTAGGTTTAAGATAATATCTCTTGTTATATTTTGATATAATCTTAAAGCTAGACAAATAAGAATCCGATTTCTTGTCCATACTCGAAAACTTGTCAATTAGATTCGATAATAATATCAATCATAGTTTGAATAATGAGTTGATATATATTCGAAATCTTTCTTGACCCTCACGAACACTCTTTTAAAAGAAGACAAATAAAGATTTTCATAGTGTGTTCCATTAATCCTAAGACTAGTTGTAAGTGTGAGGTTGATGAATAATGACAAGTTAATTTCTTACTTCAAGATTGTCATATATTTTGCTTGTGCGAAAAACTATTTGTTGTTATGCATAGTATGCATAGTTTTTGACATTTTATTAGTGTATGAATGATTTTTCTAACCATTTTAATACAACACACATCTTTTGTAAAATACTATATGTTTATAAAAAGAATATAATTATGTGTGTGTGTGTGTTAGAACAATGCAAGCACAAGCAAAGTTTAAAAATACAATTTCTTTTACTTAAATACTAATGTATTAATATGATATTTTCTTTTGTTTAACCAACCCAAGGTCAAACAAAGCAAGACGATGAAAAGATTTAGACATCTTGTTGGAAGAGAGTTAATGTGTTGGAAATATTTTAGTGACGGATTTTAACATATGATCTTAGGACATTATTTTTCCACACACTTGACAAACTATTTAACTCTCGTTTCTAAATGGGTTACTACACTCAAAATAATCTACAAGATGTTTATGTAACACTTGTAAATATAGTGATCTATGCCTATATGCAATGCACAAACAATTTTGCAACTTAACGCAAGAAATCTAGCGTAATTCCTATTAGGCATAATACGGAAAACTAGTAACATACAAATAGCATACATGGCACATGTGTTTAGATATATAATTAGCTCAATTACAAATAGTAATGATTACTTATTAATATCTATTAACCAAGTTGAAACAAAAGTAAACACACATAATCATCTAGCATACACATAAGGATATTCATCGTTGTTTTGTGTATTAGATATAACGATGTATACTTAGCTTGATTTGATTTAAAATAAAAAGCGTTCCTCCCTATTTCAAAAATTAAATTAAGATCAATATTTTGAAAGGACAAATACACTATTTTCAAAGATACATCAACTAGAAATGCCCACTCAAAAGAAAATATAAAATACAAGTTTTACGTTTAAAATGGAACTTAAAGTTTTGGCCACTATGTAGTATTTTGCACTTATGACTTTTTAAGTTAAGAATGAAGTCTTTAAAGTTCTTTTAAATAAAAGTAGACTCAATTATCTTTAAAATGGCAGGTGACACGATTTCTATGAGCTTACGATTGATTTTTTTATGATTTTTCGAAGTTTGCCAAATTCTGATGAACAAACAGGCGGCCCCCATAAAGGTGACGGCCCCCAGATATTTTTTGGGGCCGCCTTAACATTTATGGGACCGCCACTAGTGACCCCAAAACACGTTTTTGTTTAAAATCATTCGGTGACTTAACTGTAGAACATATGACTTTAAAAAGTTGTTCCAACACATAAATTTCGTGTTTTAGACATCATTTCTACTCCTACGACTTAGACAAACATAAGTTGGCACTTTCAAGTTCTTTTGAGAAAAAATTTCCTTCAAGCTAGTATACAAAGTATATTTAACAGGCACCAATTAATATTTATTTAAAAGGCACCAATTAATATTTATCTACAAATTAATATTTATCTCAACGTACTGTTTAATATGTTGCAAGTTTTTGATATATTGATTGAAATTGATACGATGATTTTTGTAATTTCTTTACGTTACAAATACTTGAAGCTATACAAAAATCTATTAGTGTATTATTTTTTAAAGGCACTATAAATACCAACAGCCAAATCTTTTTATATTGTTTTTTGAACGCGGATTGTACATGTAAACAAAAGACTAGCAAGAAGCTAGAAATTACAAAGTAACAAGATGCGGGTTTTTAAGCCAATCTACCCAACTAAAAGACTTTTTACATCTATGTTTACACCAAATGAAGGATCGGGTGACTACCTCCTCAAATATAAGCGCCTTCGAAGGACAAGCCGAACCAAAAATGCTCTTGTTACAGAAATTCCAAATGTACCACCACAAGACATAACAAACGCCTTCGAACAACTCTTTATGTTTAGAATGAAGACGGATACTCAACAACCATTCTAACCATTCATCATAAGAGGAAACCATCACGACATCAATCTCCCACCAAAGCAAAACCTTGCGAGTAAAGAAAATATGGCTAGATGATTCCACATTCTTTTCGCATAAAGGACATAGAATCGACTCAATATCCATGCCTCTTTTAGAGATGTTCAACCGAGTAGGTAAGATGTCCAACTTAACTTCCATGCGTAGTATATTGATTAAAATGATAAACCCACATGCACACTACAATCCGTCAACGGATTTTCTCCAACGGGATTTTGAAGTAGACCACTGGTAACGAGTTTGCGTCAAGGAGATTCCTAACCGAAGTGACTGTAAACTCGCCACAACCTTCTAAAGACCATCTCCATCTATCCTTCGAATCGAAAAGAGTAAATCTCTCCATAATCTTCACGAGTTAAATATATTAAAGCTCTTCAGCTCCAGCTCTTTGAGCTCTACAAAACGAACACAGAAGATCATCATGAGATAACTTCAACGCCACTGAAATATTTTTTTAGTCTCCAATGCATACATTCTGGGAAAGTCAGATTGGAAAACCACACATTTCAGATGCACCTATAAAATTGGATGCATATCCCTTTAAAATTCTCCCTCCTATTTAAAATGTGTGGCCAAAAATTCTTCTTATTCTTCTTATTATAGTTTTTCTTCTCACCGGATCCCTACTATATATATATATATATATATATATATAGATTGGTTCAAATGAAAAAAGTAAGTTAAGATAAAAAGGATAAAAATTATAACATATTCATAAGGGTATTGTAGACATTCAATCTTTTTTTTATCAAATGTTTATTTAAACTACTTGGACCTCTCATTTTAAGTTTTATTAAAAACGTATTATGAGTTTTAAATGTGCCATAGATCAATTTTGAAAATTTCATGTCATATGCGCGGTTACATAAAAAGTAGAAAACGTCTTTATCACTTTTAGACAATTTTTTGTTTCTTAAACATTTCATGCTCTTTAATTTTTTGACACACTAAAATTTATTAAATATATTATTAGACACCTTATATTTTTTGACACACAAGATTTCAAAATATACTTTAAGTGACATACAATGTTTCTTGACACAATAATTTTCATGATATAAAGTGACACACTAAATTTTCTCGACCCACTAAATACTTTCGACACACTTAATTTCAAGATACAATTAACTGACACACTAAATCGGATTGAACATATTAAGTGACCCACTAATTCTTTTGTCACATTATATTTCATGATATATTTCCAGTGACACGTTAAGTTTCTTGACACGCTTAGTTTCATCACACATTAAATCAAAAATTAAATTTTTTGACACATTTAATATTTTTGACACACTTAATTTCATGATTAAATTCATATAACACACTAAGTTTCTTGACACACAAAATCGTATGTCAACATCATATATCTTCTAGCATTATTGTATTTTTGACACACTAAAATTTATTAAATATATTATTAGACACCTTAATTTTTTTGACACACTAGATTTTAAAATATACTTTAAGTGACACATAATGTTTTTTGACACAGTAATTTTCATGATATAAAGTGACACACTAAATTTTGTCGACCCACTAAATACTTTTGACACACTTAATTTCATGATACAATTAACTGACACACTAAATCAGATTGAACGTATTAAGTGACACACTAATTCTTTTGTCACATTATATTTCATGATATATTTCGAGTGACACGTTAAGTTTCTTGACACGCTTAGTTTCATCACACATTAAGTAAGACATTAAATTTTTTGACACATTTAATATTTTTGACACACTTAATTTCATGATTAAATTCATATAACACACTAAGCTTCTTGACACAAAAAATCGTATGTCAACATCATGTCTTCTAGCATTATTGTATTTTCAGTTATCTAATCTAGTCATAATTAATGCATCTTATAAATGAAAATTGGTAAAAAAAAAAATGTAAACATGCGTACCACTGTATGGGAGGTGATATTTCCACGGGTTCTTTTGATACACACACGGAAGAGTAATTATGTTTTACATTTATACCCTTATTATCATTTTACCTTGCTTTTGACCATTTCACCTAAACAGTCAAAGCACACAAATTTTCTATTCACATGTCATGATTAAAATGTTCAACTCTGTTTCCCTTGCACACTCTTTAGTATCCCGACGACATTTCAATCATCAGCTGCCTTTTTTTGGTCTCGCCGCCTCTGTTCCTTCGGATCTATAAATAAGGATGAATTAACATGCAACCAATGTGAAGACTTCGCTTGTTTCTATTAATCTAGCGATGAACCATTCGAACCGAAAAACAGAATTGAACAGTACCGGTCTATGTATTCGGTAGGAAGTTTAGCCGGAAAAAAAATCCTGTGCCACCCTAACGTAACCGGTTCGGTACAGCTTACTATTTCTCTTTTGAATTCATATATTTGGGCACTGCCAGTTATTAGCACCCCATTTCTGTAAATGCTTTAACGTTAGGTTCATAACGCCTTAAGTATGTGTTGTTGTTTCTTAATATGCACTTGTTTACCGACTATTTTATGGCCGTAACATAATTGTTATTTAAAGGCTTAATGATTCAAATAACGGATGAGGTTGTGTTCTATGTTGTTAAAAACACTAATCATCAGAAACTTTAAAAGATCGAACGCATTGGAGCAAAGGCCAAACATTGTTCCGTCATTCATTTTCTTTAAAGAAGAGTCTCGCTAATCACGAGCTAAACAAGTCAGATGAAATAGTAACTTTCAATATGAAACTTTTAATTAGAAGCAATGGATTTCCGTACAAGAAGCAATTCGAATCTAACGTGCTTAATGCAACGAAGTGGTAGAGTTGAGGCAAAGACTGGAAGTACGGTTAATATGGGAATTCAAAAGTGGGTTGTGACTGGTGGGGTAAAGCTGAGGGAGATATGTGTAAAAGGACCAGTGAGGGTATAAATGTCAAATTACTTTTATAATCCGTGGATGAAGTAATTTCATCCGATCCGTGAAAGAATAACCACCCTTTGTATTTGTTACAAAATTGATGCCTTAAATGTTGATCATGTATCATTAATGAAGAACATTTAAACGTTTCAAAAAAATTGAAACAAATGTGTCTAACGTTGAATGGTAGATTCTAAAATCATCATGTTACCCTTTTCAGTTTCAAAATATTACATAATGACCCACTAAAGTTAGTAAATTGACACTAATAACTCATTTAATCTCATTCATTAATCTATTTTGCATTCATTCATCTAATGGCTATAAACCATTCTTATCTTTTTTACCATTAATTATTTTTCACAATAAACACACCATATATATATATTGGGATTTTCAATACAGAACCACTTTTTTATACAAAACCTATAGAACCAGGTTTTTTACTCTTGATAATGCATGATGTACATCATATCAATGCAAGATGGCATCTTTGTAAATAATTCAAATTATATAACAATTAAAAATAAACAGGAAGGGCAATTGAATTTTAGCAGTACATTTAATTTAATATGTGTATCTCTTTCTCTCTCACATATCTCTCGCTCAAACCCTAATTTATCTTCTCAGCCACCACAACCAACATGCTCCAACAACAACAAAAAACCCATTGCGATCTTGAATTAAATTAATCTGGTTCGAGGGTGTTTGTACCTGCATAAAAATTATTATGATGAATTAAACCATATCCACATCCACTGTTCATCATTCTCTCCTGGTATGTTTTGGCGGAAATGGGCTGGGGCTGAGGCTGGGTTGGAGCTGGGGCTAGGGGCTTTAGTATGTAAGTCGAAAATTGAAATTTGTATTTTTTGTTAAACTTTTTTGGCAAATAGACTGGGAACTGGAGCTTATTATTGCCAAAAATTATAAAAAAGGACATAACTAAATAAGCCTGGGCGATAAAGTTTTGAGCTCCTTTTATTGGGGCTGGGGCTTATGACTTCATAAGACAATTCTTTTTTCCCGCGTAGTGCTCTCTCGACAACGAAGCTTATTTTATAAAGCCGACTTATTTTAAAGCTCAAAGCCCCCAATAAAGTCCCTCGCAAAACACACCATTGTAGGTTGAAAAAAGGTTGTATCAAATCAATGAGACGAATGACTGACAATAGCTTAAACGCTTGTTGATCCAATGGAGTGTAGTGAGCCACCAAAGGGTAAACCTTGAAAGAATAATCTGTTGGAGATGGTCTCAAGGTTCGAGTCTCACCATTAGATCGTCAGGAGCGGAAAATAAATTAGAAGCAGTGAGTGAGGTTTATCCCCTGAGACGAAGATTCGAGGCTTGATCACTGCCCAATTGGATTGTCAATGGGGATCGAATCACTAACTTGCTGTTAAAAAATTGAGCTTAAACGTTGGTGCTATCTTTTACTATTAAACTTCACTAACGTATCTTTTCAAAGCATGTAACTTCGTTATATAAAGGTAAGGTCAGAGGGTCCTAATAATATGTTACAAACTGTAATTTTTTAAGGTCATCCGTTTTGGTTATAGAATCCCCAAGGGTTAGGGCCTGTTTGGTTAAGGGGTATGGAATCAAAGGAATGAATTAATCCTTGATACATCTGTTTGGGTTTAAGAATTGTCATTAATGTGGGAATGAAAATGTGTAGTATGCCCATATGAAACCAAAGAAGAGGTGAGGGGTGTCTTTCAATAATCATTCCCTTGTTTACTTCTTCTTCTACTCTTATTACTTTTGACTTAGGGGGAAGATAATTGCGTATATATCCTTTTCAAAAAGCTTTTTAAATTACATATATATTCAATTCAAACTTAACATTGCATATATATCATTCTAAAAGCTAAAAATTGCATGTATATCCACTTAAACTTTTGATATATAATTTTTATATATATATATATATATATATAATATTATATATATATTTATAATTTATATAGTATATATCTATATATATTTATTTTTTATATATATATATTTAAGTTTAAGTTGGATATATATGGCAATATATATTTCTTATATAGATATATATATATATATATATATATATATATACTATTATATATATATTTATATATATCTACGTTATAACTATTTAATATAAAATTTATAACTATAAAATACATGATAATTTTAATTATAAAAAAATTATTTTTAAAATTCTGTTTTCTTTTACTTATAACTTGTTAGTAATAGTATACGCTTCATTGTACAATACTTTAATTTTTATACATATTATAACATAGTATAGATATTGATGAGTTTATTTCATGCATTCGTATTATATATGATATAAGTTGATTTTTTTGTGATTTTAAAAATCGTTTTGATGTATTATCTTTTGATATCAAATTCATTTTAAATCTCGGGACATCGTACATTTTAAACAAATGTTACTTTTGATATTTATAAAATTATAAATATCATAATTTAGAGTTCATAATTATTTTAAGTAATTTTTTGATATATATGACATATTAATGTTTATAACGATATAATGTAATATGAAGGTTAAGAATTGATATTATGCAATTAACAAAAAAGTTTATTAATGATATATATGCAATTAGTTTGTATACTTTTGTCAAAAAACTAATTCCTCTTAAGTAAATATGGTCATTTGTGTTACATGTGATTCATGTTTTATTATAAGAAATACCTTATTTTAACTTAAATAAGTAAAAAAAATATTATTTAAATTACGCATATTGCTTCTCTTTTGTTATTTTATTTTGTAGGAATTTTTAGATAATTATGGAGCAAAAGATTATATTACTCAAGGTAAAAAAAAGATTATGTTGATATAAAACAGTTCCGGTGCAACACACATGTATAATGCTATTTATTTTTGTTTTAATGATGTTGGAGAGTACATTTTATCTATACTCCTTATAAAGGAGGCATGTGATAATGTTGAAAAGTTGAAACTTGAAAAACCTATTTTAGGCAACAATTGAAACTTGAAAAGTTGAAAAAAGTATTCGGCATTGGCTGGCCCACGCACGTTGGGTTATTTTAAAAAAAAATATATTTCATTAACCCCCCCCACCAAACGGCTTATAATACAAGGTTTTAATTTTCCCCCTTAATTTTTAAAAAGTTCCAAACACCCCCTAACGCAATTTTATTAAAAAAAAATAAAAAATTACAAAACTGCCCCAAACGGCTATATTAAAAAAAAATCATTTTAACCCCCCTCACGCAACTCATTATTATACTTCAATACTGATATTATTTTCCACAAAAAAAACATACATTTACAACAAAAAACACTACAAACTTATTCACAATAATCAAAAATCGAAACCAGTTTTTTAGATCGATGAGAAACCGACACATTCTATTTCAAAAAGTCTTCGAGTATCACGAATGGCTAATACAACAAAAAGCTCAACCAACGATTGACCCGTACACCGATCTTCCATACCCGTGAAGAATGCTGAAAAGATGTCTACGTCTGATTATTTTTGATGATCATGTAAGTATCCGTAACTATTTTCGGAGAAGATTTCGTATGAGCCGTAAACTTTTTCTAAAAATTGTCAATGGCATTTCAAGTTATACGGCCGATCCTCTCCCACAACATTTTCATTTCTTCAAATCTCGACTCGATTGTACGGGTCGAATGAGTATTAGTGCTCTTATGAAGTGCAACCATCTCCATAACCCAAATGCATGACGGCAGCACAAACCCACGCGTTTTGATAAAATTTACAACTGATGAGCATATACGCATGAGATTCTCTATTATTTCGTTAATATGTGCATCATAGAATTGTATATATGCCGACGTATTTAAGAAAGCCAACACATGAAGACGTAGTACAATACAACAAAAGCATAACAATGTTTATGGTTTTCCGGGAATGCTTGGAAGTATTGATTGTATGCATTGGGAATGGAAAAATTATCCAGTGTCATGGCAAGGTCAATACGGCAGGGGTGATAAAAAATACCCTACTATAATGCTTGAAGTTGTAGCTTCGCAAGATTTGTAGATTTGACATGCGTTTTATGGGACGCGGGTGCGAAATAACGATATTACTGGTTAGAAAGATTCTTCGTTATTCGACGACCTATTAATGACTTAGCCCCTGTGGTTCCGTATGTGGTAAACGGAGTTAGTACGTAATGGGTAGATACCTAACACATGGCTGATGGAATTTACCCGGAGTGGGCAAGTTTCGTCAAATCATTCACGGTTGCAACTGATCCGAAGCATACGTACTTTAAACAGCGTCAAGAAAGTGCACGAAAAGATGTCGAACGTGCTTTCGGTGTTCTCCAAGGACGTTGGGGACTTATTCCTCGCCAACCGCCGTGCATACGCAGTTCAGACACATAGACGTAAAGAATTCAATGTATGCCAGGAATCATAATGCATAACAAGATTTTAGAAGATTCAAAATATGTCGTTTGTATGACTGAAACATGTGTAATCGAAATCCAGCAAGTCATGCAAACAAGAGTGGTATCGATCGATGTCAAAAGCCCAACGTCATAAGCAAAAGAATTAAGAAACTAAAATATCATATTAGTCTCCACACCAAAAGCCTTAGACCAATATTTGGCAGCGAAGTTGAAGAAGTCATCAAAGAGATTATCCCTCCAGGGGCGTATTTTTATTTATTTTTTTTTTATTTTCGGTATTTTTTTTAATGATGTGTTTTTTTTAGTATAGTAATGTTATTTGAAATTTATAATGAAATGGGTAGTTGGTTAAGAAAGAATGAAATAAATGTTTTAGGGGGTTTTATGAAAATAAAAAGGTGAGGGGTGATGATTTGGTTGTATGATAAGGGAGTGTGTGTTGGTGTTGGTGTTGAGTCAGCGATGTGGCGCTGGTGGCAGCAAAAACTTGGTGTTATTTAATGATACCTGGTCTCTCTAAAAGAGACATGGAGTATGTTTGAAAAGTTGAAACTGAAAAACCTATTTTAGGACAACAATTGAAACTTGAAACGCTGTTAAAAAAGTATGTAGAGGCGAACAAAGTTGAAAACCTTAGGGATGTAAAACTCTGTAGAATCGGTTACATATATTGGCTGGGAAAGTTAAAAATGTTGAAATGTATTTTAGGCAAAGTTGAAATGCATATGGGTTGAAATTTAGGAAACGAAAGCTTGCAGGCAAAGTTAAAATGTATTTTAGGAAAAAGTTTGCAGTCAGTTACATATATTGGTTGTAATGTATTTGCAAATTTGAAATTTTTATTATGCAAAAGTTTGAAATGTATTTGTAGAATCGGTTACATATTAGCCGTAAAAGTCTGCATATTGGCTGTAAATATAATGGCCTTTTATAGATTACATATTGGCGGGAATTTGAAGTTTAAATTTTAAATAAACCTAATGCCTATATAAACAACCCATGCAACCATGTTCATAACCATATCGAAAAAATGTTTTTGAAATTGATGCTGATTTCGAGGTTCGTTTTTGTTTAACTAATTACGTGTAACCGCTCGTTTAGTTTTGGTTAAGTTGTCCAAATATGTGTTTGTACATCTACAGATCATCCCACTCCTCCGCAACAAAGTTCCCCACATCCTATTAATGTTGAAAATGATGATGCTGCTCCACAATCATATTGATGTTGAAAATGATGATGTTGCTCCACATGATATGCCTTATAAATCCATTACATATCATTCTATTCCCTGTTTTACGTCGAACATCCTAATGGCGAAGCTTTGTAAGCGGGATATTTCATGAATTATATTTGAAAGTTTTGTTGGTTGTCAATACTAACTTTTTGGTGCTGTTACGCTATATTTTGTTCATACGTCTTTGTATGTTGTTTTAGGTGCATAACAAACTCAAGTGAGGCAACTGCAAATGATACATATGTCTCGACTTTGGTAGTTATTTATCTACATATACAATTCTAGCATTTAACGAGAAAAAACTTTTAACCCTCTATATTCTCATTGTCTTTGGTTAGGATCTATCATCTATTTTTTTTGAACGGCAATTTTATTAAGAAGATTAGCAAGAAGCTAGCAATTACAACAAAATAAGAGATGGGTTCTTAAGCCACTCATTCCCAACTAAACGCGACTTTACTCCTAAAAAAACACCATTAAAAAGATTTTGCAATCATACATCAAAAAACGTCGCCTTAGAAAGAGCCTTATCCTCAAAAATCTTCTTATTTTGAAAAGCCCATAAAAGCCACCATTTCACAGAAACACGCCTTCCAGCATGTTTTTGTTCTTAGCCGGCATCCTAATGTTATTCATCCAAGACATCCAATTACCATATGAATCAATCTCTATATTTGGAACATCCCACCATCTAGCTATTAGACGAGTAATTTGTTATGCCATATCGCAAGTAAAGAATAGATGATTAGTTGTCTCCACCCCCAATTCGCAGTTGACACAAGAGATGGAATCAATATCTATACCTCGTCTCGAAATATTGAATCTAGTAGGTAAAGAGTTTGTCATTACCTTCCTATGTTTTCACAGTTTGAGTCGGGTGGTGCCAGCGGGAGTGGCGGGTGCGGGGACGACGAGGAGAGTGCCGACGCTCAGAAGGACAAGGATGGCGATGGCGATAGTTAGTTGTGTTATATATGAGTTAGTATGCTAAATTGTTTCCCTATCCTACTTTTTGTTCATCTTATGTTCATCTTGGCGACCTGTGTGTAAACACTTGTTTCCCTATCCTATCATGTTGAATATTGACTTGTAAGCCCCGTTTATGACTAGGAAGCAACGTTTTGAACACATCTTATTCGGATTTTGGACGATTTAGCTTTATTATGTATTGGTTTTGGTACAAATTGTGATCTATTTGTATTGCGTTGATCCGTTATATTCTATTATGTTTTGGTACAAGTTGTGATGAGTTTATACAGGTTTTGATACAGGTTTGATGTTTGGTAGATTTTTTCCGGAAAAAATCTAGGCTGCAATTAAAAAAAATGCAGACTATTCCCCGGCGATATGTCGCTGGGGATAGTTCAAACCAAAAAAACATGCAGTATAATCCCCGGCGACATGTCGTCGGGGATAGTCACCAAAAAACGACCACTTTCTTTGCATTGCGTTGACAAGTCAACATAGGAGGGCATTTTCCCCGGCGACATGTCGCTGGGGAATGTGTGCCACGGTGACACTAGTTGTTTGACTGAAAAATACGTGGGACCCACCTTGTCGCTGGGGATTGTCGATGGGGAACGTATCCCTAGCGAGCGTTCCCCAGCGAACTTTCCCTAGCGACAAGTTGATGGGGAAAGCCCCGAATTTTCGCCGGGGAAAAGGGCAAATGTTGTAGTGTGTCTTGACAAGGGTGTTCTCCGTGGGTTAGATTACCTTCATTATGATTACACAAGGTTAGACACTCGTTTTGTTTGTAAATACTTGTATTATTTTATGTTTATATGATAAAACAAAGTAGTGTGTTTTTTCAAAAGAATCTTGTTGGCGATCAAGTAAAACACAGCCCTTTTCGTGGGGAGGAAAGTGTATAGGTAGTAGTGAATAGGGGAGGCTGAAAAGACTTGAACCATGCTAGGAGGGTTCACATGCCCATGATGGCCTAATATGTGTTTTAACATCCAATATACGTCGGTGTGCATGTATACATCATAGTATTTCTTAAATTAGTCGAAGTTTACTTAAACTAGTAAATTTTGCATTAATTACACCTATCTAGTTAGTACAAAAACTGTGTATGGGTGAATATGGGTTTAGATCATCTATTGGGCTGGACCAATGGATGAGCTGCGATGTAAATATTGTACTAATCCAAGTAATGGAGAGATAATCTGCACAAATGAGAATAAACCGTTAGCCTTATCGCAGGGCGGACCTCGCGATTAAGCTCCGGCGTGAGAGTAAATACACATGTTCGTCAGAGAATGTCAGAGTATGTGTGTATTAATGATTAGACAGAATGTACCTTTTCGGGGTGTGAAATGACCCCTATTTATAGGCAAGCCCAATACTAGGGTTTCCTAGTATTTCGCTTGTAACTGTTGGTGGCCGGAGTGGGTCCCTTGTCGGGCAAGGGTCCACGTATAATCGTGTTTGCGGACGCGAGTGTTCTTCCGCGGTCAGTGTTTGTCCGCGGAGATGCAATAGGTGCGGCTTTGAAGATACTCACGTGCGTCTTTGGAATATCCGGAGCATGACCTTTGTCAGGCTTAGCAGTCCGGCTATTTATTGTATTGGGCCTGGGCCCATGTGCGTATATTATGAACTAAGCCCAGTAAGCTTGGTGCTCGTATTATACGTCATCAAGTCCCCCCAGTCTAGTTTGCTTACTGTACGCGGTACAATTATAGCGTGCGGTGAGCGTTGCTAGACTTAAGGTTCCGTGATCAAATTTTCGTTTACTCCTGCCCTGTTCCGCGTTCTTCGTACCGTTTTGGCAGTTTGTCGTTGGTAACGTGGACTCTTCTTGTCCCTTTATCTTCTGCCTGATTTGACCGCCTGGGTCCCATATCCAGCTGTTATCATCATCTTTTTACTGTATCTTTGCACCGTTGATTGGGAAGTGTCCTGGCACGTGTCATCATCCTACCGTCTCTTGACTTAAATATACCATGGGTATAAATAGTCGATTCGTGCCTTACTGTTTCTTTTTTTCATCTCTTTCATTCTTCCACCATTGTTGATAAATTCCAAGGTTTTCTTAGTTGCACAGCTTCCTTGATTCTGCCAGTTTGTTTTTATTCAGGTTAATCTCTTTGTTTCTATTTTATTATGGGCAGTATTACATCCCTCAAATGTGTTCTTACACAAGAACATCTTAATGCTATTTGTGCTAAATATTTCGTTCCAGATGAAGTTCATCCTCAATTACCAAGCCCTGATGCCACCATGCACGAAAGACCAACAGGTAAAGTTGGAATGTACACCCGATTCTTTGATTATGCCAACTACCGTATCCCGTTTTCTACCTTCTTCGTGTCTGTTCTCACCCATTTCCGCATTCCGTTTTCCCAATTGTCCGTGTTTGGATCTGCCAAGGTTTCTCATTTTGAAATCTTGTGCCGTGTTTGCGATATTGAACCTGATGTTAGCTTGTTCCGCTACTTTTATACACACAATTATAAAAATGGATGGTTTGGGTTCACTAAGCGTCCGAACGTCCGTGCTTGCTATTCCAAGAATTTGGATTCCGTGAAGAATTGGAATGATCATTTTTTCTGGGTTGATGAGTTTGTGGTTCCTGCTAATGCCCGTTTTAGTTGGTTTTCAGGTTCAAATATTGTCAAAGATCGAGCTCCCGCTCCCTCTGAATATAACGTGGAGCATGTTAATACCCTTATCGCTCAAGCCTCTCCGTTCCTTAGGTTCCCGGAAGAATTTCTTTGCTGGGTTGGCATAAGCCGTAATTACCTTTTGAATAAAGATACTTATCCCCGCTTTGAGTATGAGGACGGAGAGGGTGGGTTCTATTTTCCGCACGCACTTTGATTATTGTTTATGCTTTTCCCTTTTTCTTGCTTCCTTATCCTTTTTCCCTGTTGTCTTTTGCAGAGATGGATTTGAATGCTTTTATCCGTACCGCTGATCCCCGCAAGGTGAGGATTGTTGAAAGAGCCAGAGCTGAAAATGAAAGACCTATTGTCACCGTGGCCAAACATCGCACCGTGACCCTACTTCCGACCTCTGTGGTTCGTTCCTCCGGAGAGTTGTCGGCTAGTGTGGAGAGGGAGTTTGTTGGAGATGCAAGTGTTGGTGATGGTGGGGATCAGGGGTTTGACTCCGTTGCTGGTCAGGATAATGTTGAGCCAACCATGCCTGTCACTGAGCCTGTTGAAGCTGAAATTCCTAGGCCCAAGCGTTCAAAGAAAAAGAGAGTAACCTATGATAGTGAGGGACTGCCTGTCGCTTCCCATCCACCCAAAAGATTAAGGGCCGATTATGGGACTACCGGTGGTTCCGCTACTGGAGGTAAGTCTCCTAGTGTTCTTAACAGGTTGCTCCAAGATTCTCGATTAACGGTAGAACAGGGTGTTCCAGCTCTTCCTACCTTACCCTTTATTACTTCTTCCGTGACAGCTTCACCTTTGGAGGAGGGCGGAGACCGTACTGACTCCGTGACTGGCCCATCCTTGCGAACTATAGGTCCCTCCGCAAGGTTCGTAGTCCTCTCTGATTCTTCTCATCACTCAGGCGCTAAATCTGCGGATCCTGAAGTTGATTCTCTTGTCAGGTCTGCTGCTCCGGTTATGACTGAGGCTACCACTGTTGCTACTGTTGCTACCACGGTTGCTATTTCTGCTGATGTTAGCAAAGATAAGAGTGCACCGCATCCGTCCATTTTTGGTTCTTCAAGCTCATCTGAGAAGACGGATCGTACTCTTAGTCTTTTTACAGGGAGGTCAGGTAGTGGTTTTGATGCCGGGAGCATCCGTGCGGAAGAGGCTGTAGGTGCCGGCTCAGAGGAAGTCTATGTTCCTGAGTGGACGGTGACCAAGGGTTTTGAGCTGAATGATGGGCGTTTGTGTGCCAATATGATTGATCACTTCACTCCTCCTGCCTTCTTCAAGACTGTCCGCGGAATGGAGCATGAGCAATTATTTACTGAGTTCAATGTATCAGCCGCACGCAATTTGAGTTTGAGCTCCGAGGTGAGGATGCGTGCGGAGTATAATATCTTGGAGAAGAGGAAATGGAGATCTCTTGCGGAGGAGAAAAATATTTTGTTGGAGGCGAAAGACAAGGAGATTGAAGACTTGAAGTCTCAATTGCTTAAGGCAAAGGAGGAGTCCGCGGAAGTAACCCAACTCCGTGCTCAGGTTTCTGGTCTTGAGGCCACCGAGAACTCACTTCGAGGCGAAGTTGCCTCCGCCAAGGACCACAACGTCCTTCTTGAGCAAGAATGTAATTCTTTAAAGTTAAAAGTGACGGGCCTTGAATCTACTATTGCTGAAAAAGATCATGAGCTTTCTGACTTAGGAGCGTCTTCTTCTTCCTTGAAGTCCCAGAACCAAAGTCTTGTTAATCAGGTATAGTTTTCCGTCTTTAACTATTTTTTTCATAATTTTGTGTTTTCCTCTCCTCACATATACATACATGTATTTCTTAGGTGCGTGAGCTGGAGATTTCTTCCGCGGACCTCCGTGAGAAGCTGGAGATGTATGAGGGGAGCTTGAAAAAGTTAGAGGAATTTCAAGATAATCTTATGGGACCCCTTAGGACTAGGTTGGCCGAGATTGATGCTGATTTCACCCGATGTTGTATGCGCTTTCAAGAGAGTTTCCATCCGCACCTCCTCAACGTCGTTGCGGGGCGAAGATGGTTACTAACTCATGGGATGAAGCTTCTTGTGGTTAAGTGTCTTAATTCAAATGAGTACATGGAGGCTCTTGGGCATGCTTTTGGCCGTGCTATAGAGAAAGGAATGCAGGAGGGCCTAGCCGCGGGGATTGAGCATGGGCAAGCTGGCAGATGTTTGACTGATCTTGAAGCTTATATTCCCTCCGCGGAGGATGATTTTAATTCTGCTATCCGTGATCTCCGTGACCTTAACTTTCCGCTTCTTCAAGAGCTTTCCAACAAGAAGGATGCCAGCACTTGGGATATTATGGATCTTCTCCGTTTGGACGACGCCGTGGCTGAGACCTTAGGTATGACTGATCTTCAACCCGATGTGAGTCAGCTAATGGTTCCCGTCCATCATAAGCAGGATAGGGTCGTCATTGGGAGCCAAGCCTTGTCCGTTGCTTTGGATATTTGCCGTGGGCGAGTGGAGAAAATGGAAAGGAATCTTATTGAACGTCTCCCCTTTTTGAAAGACGTATTTGTTTCCATTGATGATCCTTTATCCGCGGAGGCTTTGGTTGAACCGCCGGTTGAGGTTCCCGCTACCAATGTGTTATCTACTGTGGTCATTGCTCCTCATACTGATCCTTCTGTTTCCGTAGAAGATTACGATAATCCTGATTTAACGGATGTGGTTCCGGAGAATGCTACCCTGGGGTCGGAAAGTGGAGAAAAGATTGATGCTTCAGCCCGAGGTGACCTTACGTTTTCCCAATTAGATGACGAAGCCAGGGATGCTGTCTTGTGAGTGTATTTGTTTTTCCTCCGCGGTCGCATGTGACCTTGCGGCTTGTCTTGTAATTAAAATACCATTGCTACCTATAGTTCGGCCTGTTATGGCGTTTTTCATACCGCGGCCGTATGTGGTCGTTTTGTTGCGGTATTTTGCATGTAACTAATTTTACAACACTTTTTGAACATATCCGTAATATATGAATGTTTCTGCTATCTTTTTATATCACGTGTGATACCTTTAGTAGGATAGTCTTGTTTGTATGTTTTGTGGGTTATTCTCCCGGTACCGGGTTTGCAATACCTCTTACGTACTTTGAGCCAATTGTGAGGTTACTCATCCTTTTGTTATACGGGATAACATTAATGGAGACGTGCTCCGTGTGTGCGCGGCTTAATCACAATAGATAACTTTGCAAAGTAATAAGATGGAATTTTTCAAAGCAAATCTTGTGAAGGTAGCTAATCTTCACTTTTTTCATTAAAATTAAAATCATATTACACAATATTTAAAAAACTACTACACGGAATAAAGAAAAAATGCCCTTCCCGTCACGGAGTCCGTATGGTTAGGCTGCTTACATTTTGTATATATAACACTTCTTGAGGTTGCATATGTTCCAGGTTCTTGGTACTTCTTTTCCGTTGCGATCTTTTAACTTGTATGATCCCTTCCCAAGTGCTTTCGTGACTTCGTATGGTCCTTCCCATTTGGGTCCTAACTTTCCAGTATCTTCCACGCGGCTTGCTTCGTTGCTCCGGTATACTAAGTCTCCTGGCTTGAAGCTTGTATTTCTAACTTTGGTGTTGTAGTATTTTTCTATTTGCCTCTTACTTTTTGCTTCTCTTATTGCTGCTTGCTCTCGCTTTTCTTCTATCAGATCTAAGTTGATTTCCAACGCTTCATCATTTTTGGCAACATCTACTTCTGCTGTCCTGAACGTGGGCATTCTAATTTTCGCTGGGATGACAGCTTCCGTTCCATAAGTTAACGAGAACGGAGTGTCCCTATTACTGGATTTGATCAAGGTACAGTGTGCCCAAAGTACGTGAGAGATTTCTTCCAACCAGTTCTTGTTTTCTTTGCCTAGTCTTGCTTTTATTCCTTCCCTCAGACTTCTGTTTGCTCTTTCAACCAGTCCGTTCGTCTGAGGATGTTTTACAGAAGCAAAATATTGTTGAATGCATAATCTTTCACACCAATCCTTGAAAGGGTTATCTCGAAATTGTTTCCCATTATCAGATATGATTTCTCCTGGAAGTCCAAATCTGCATACTATGTTCTTCCATACGAATTTCTTGACCTGGTTTCCCGTGATAGTTGCTACTGGTTTCGCTTCTATCCACTTGGTAAAGTAATCCATATCCACTATTAGAAATTTGACTTTGCCGGGACCTTCCGGGAAAGGCCCAGCTATGTCAATACCCCATTTGTAAAATGGCCACGGAGATGTGATCGGATTCAGTTTTTCCTGCGGATTTCTTGGGACGGGTTTGTGTACTTGGCATTCCTGACATGCTTTTATAAGCGCCCTTGCGTCCTTGTGCATTGTCGGCCAGTAGTAACCGGTCCTTAAAGCTTTGGCAACGACGGATCGTGTACCCGCATGCATGCTACACGAGCCTTCGTGTATCTCTCGCAAGACGTAGTTTGCTTGTGAAGGTCCTACACATCGAACCATAGGCCTAAAAAGGATTTTTTGTATAGTATTCCGTTGATGATGGCGAAACGTTGTGATTTACGCTTTATCGCCCTTGCCTTTTTCCTTTCTGCTGGTAAAGTTTCATCCGTGAGGTATTCATGAATTGGGGTCATCCAGGTATCCCCTTCTTCCTCTACCACGGCGAGCACCTCTCTTTCGTTTACGGATTTTTCTTTCAATTCCTCCACCAACACCTGTTTGCTGAGATGTGCAAAACTGGTGGACGCCATTTTGCTTAATGCATCTGCCTTTTTGTTCTTGCTTCTTGGGACTTGCTTTATTGAGAACGCACGGAAGGTATTAGTCAGTGCTTTTACCTTTTCTAAGTATTTGATCATGTCTGTTTCTTTCGCGATGTAAGTCCCATTTACTTGGTTTGCTACCAGTTTTGAGTCTACATTCACTTCGAGGTTTTTGACACCCATTTTTTCCGCTATTCGCAATCCCGCTATCAATGCTTCGTATTCTGCTTCGTTGTTAGTTGTTTCAAACTGAAATCTCAAAGCGTATGTGAACTCCACTCCCTCCGGATCCGTGAGTATCACTCCTGCTCCGCATCCGTCAACGCAAGATGACCCGTCCGTGAACAAGGTCCACCGTGCCGGGAGCGGCTCTTCTTCTCTTGCGGAGTCGTCCTGTCCTTCCTCCTCTGGTCTTTCCACAATAAAATCGGCTAATACTTGCCCTTTCACAGATACTCTTGGCCTATAATGTATACCAAACTCTCCTAATTGTATGCTCCACTTTTGCATCCGACCAGCGACTTCCGGGTTTGATAGTACGTTTTTGATGGGTTGATCTGTTATTACTGTGATAGGGTGAGCTTGGAAGTATCTTCTTAGCCTTTTGCTTGCATGTACTAATGCCAGTACTAACTTTTCCATGGCGGTGTAGTTTATTTCCGGGCCCCTTAGCGCCCGGCTTACAAAGTAAATTGGCATCTGCCTGGCTTCCCTTTCCGTCATTAGTACGGCGCTCACCGTTTCTTTGGACGCTGCCAGGTAGACAATGAGTTTCTCTTGTTCTTCTGGAGCGGTGAGCATAGGCAACTTTGCTATATGTTCCTTCATTTGTTTGAATGCAGCTTCCGCTTCCTCCGTCCATAGAAAGTCACTCTTTTTTGTGCATTTTTTCAAAGTTTTGAAAAATGGTAGTGATTTCTCCGCTGACTTTGCTAAGAACCTGTTTAAGCTTGCCAATTTTCCATTTAACTTCTGCACGTCTTTCAAGCATTTTGGTGATTGAAGGCTTAATACGGCGTCTACCTTATCTGGGCAAATCTTAATGCCTTTAGTATTGACCTGGTATCCCAAGAACATTCCTTCCTCAACTCCAAAGGTGCACTTTTTTGGGTTCAGTTTCATGTTGATTTTTCTGAGTGTCTTAAATGTTTCTTCAATGTCGCGGACGACTTCATCCTCCGTGCGGCTCTTTATAACCAAATCATCCACGTATACCTCGAGGTTTCGACCTATCTGTCCGTGGAATGTTTTGTCCACTAGCCTTTGATAAGTTGCACCGGCGTTCCTTAGACCGAAAGGCATTTTTGTGTAGCAAAAAATGCCTTGGTTTGTAATAAACGCGGTCTTTTCCTCATCCTCCTCTGCCATTTGTATTTGGTGATACCCCTTGTATGCGTCCAGGAAGCATTTGAAGGGGAACCCACACAAAGATTCGACCTTCCAGTCTATTTCCGGCAGAGGGTAACCGTCCTTGGGACATGCCTTATTGAGGTCTTTAAAATCAACACACATTCTCCAACTGTTGTCACTCTTCTTTACCATCACCGGGTTGGAGAGCCAATCATGATAGTGAACTTCTCTCATTATCCCAGCTGTCACCAGCTTACTAACTTCGTCATTTATTGCTATGTTCCTTTCTGCGGCTTGGCCTCTTTTCTTTTGCCTAACCGGTGGACAACCTTTCCGTACATTTAACTTATGCTCCGCTATCTGCCTTGGAACGCCCGTCATATCCGTTGGGGTCCAGGCGAATATATCCAAACTGCGTTGAAGTAGGTTGCACAGCTTACTTCTGGTTTTCTCCGTGAGGTCAGAACCAATCATTACTGTCTGTTCCGGATGTTCCGGATTGATTGCCACTTTGATCCTTTCCTCTTTTACTTTGTTCACCGGAGGGGGTTGGTCTTCTGGTCCGGAGATCATCGCACATTCAATGGGAATGATTTTACTGCTTCTCAGCGTAAGTGTTCCTCCCATAACCGGGAACTTTATCATTCCGTGCGTTGTTGATGGGACTGCTTTCATTTTCCGCAACCCCGGTCTTCCAATGATTCCATTAAACGGAGACGTTGATCTTACCACCATGAAGTCCATCCATGCTGATGTTGAATGTTCGTCATCCCCGACCTTCACCAAAAGTGTTATTTGTCCTAATGGCCATTTTATTTCACCGCTGAACCCTACTAGCGAAGTTGTGGCCGGGACCATTTGGTTTCTTATTTCCGGACGGAGTCGATTAAAGCAGTGCTCGTAAAGTATTTCAAATGATGATCCTCCGTCAATACACATGCGGTGCACTTGGTGCCCTCCAACCTCTGCTTCTATTATTAGGGGCCCTTCTGCTCCCTCATCGTTCCCCAGGGACGGGAATGATATTTCGAGGTCGGGTGAGAAACTTTGAGTTATCTTCTGTCTTACTGCTTTTTGCCGTGACTGAATCATTAAGATTGCCTGAGGCTTCTCTTTTCCGGAGGTTTCACCTTTCTTTTTCGGCTGTTCTTTTCCGCTGTTTTGCTTCAGCTCCCGAAAAAAAAAAGAAAAAAATTATGTTCGACATTTCCCTGCTTTGAGCAAATCCCTCAATTGGTTTCCTTAGAAGATTGCATTCAACTGTATTATCGCACCACTTCGTCCGTGCAACTCGCAAAACTTTGTTTTGCAGTTTCGCTTTCAACGGGTTGTCATTGGAGGATGGGTTTTAGATTTCCCTTTTTCTAGGCCAAAATTTTCCTTTGGAGTTTCGTGAGAAAGAGTGAACCTGTCTGGTCCTTTTCTCTATCTTATGTTGCTGCGGAAGCTCCCCCATTTTGAAATTCTACCTATGACTCCCTTCCTGGAGCCTCCAGGCCTGATGAACTGTTTTCCTTTCTTGATATGAGGCCGCTCTTGCCCTTATGAAGAAAAGACGTGCAACCAGGCAATCATTTCGTCCTACTGTTTTTGGAATTTTCTCATGAAATCTTTTGATGAGCTCAGGATTTGTGATTCCGTGCACGAATCCGGAGATTCTCATGCACTCCGGTGCTCCTTTAACATTTTCACTTTCCGACTTATACCTTTGTATTAAGTCTTCTGTGGACTTCTCCGGTCTCTTTGTTTGATGTTGTGGAGCCTATGGGGTCTCGGATGCACATTTCTGTTGGAGGTAGTTTCAGGAATGCTTCTCTTAGATCATTGTAACTATCTATTGATTCTGGGGGAAGATCGTCAAACCATACTCGAGCGTTTCCGGTGAGTGTGGAATTAAACATGTGACACCATGTTGGCATGGCCCACCTCTCCGTTTTTGCTGCTGCCTGGAAGATTTTCAAGTGATCTTCAGGATCTTCACTTCCGTTGTATGTTTTCACATGACTTGGCATTCGTGTTTTCAGGAAGTCGAAGTGATGGATTCTAGACGTGAACGGATCAGTCTCGGCGCATACCCAAGGTTGGGAGAGATCATCATCTTCAACACTGGACTTTTTCCTTCGTAATTTAGACTTCCAATGCCCCCCTTCACTATCTTCGCTTTCAGAGTAATTTTCCATATACCTTGAGCTTTCCTGACGGCTATCAGAATGCGCGGAGGTACTCCGTCCTCTGCTTCCGAGTCTCTTGAACACGGTGCTCTCTCTTCTTTCCTTATTTTTGTACTCATGTCGTGGCGATCTTAACCTTTCGCGCCTCAACCTAGTGAAGACGCTAGGATTGTGACGTGGGCTGCGAGAGCGTCTCCGTCTTCTTGGCGATACTGTCTTGGACTCAGAATACGCGGATTCCTGTGCCCTAGTGCTCTTCTTCCGGGCATCGCCAAAGTCGAGCCTCGCTTTTACTTCCTCCAGCTTTTCTTTCTTTCTCTTCTCATACTCATACTTATCTGCCATGATTGGTAGTAGTTTCTCATAGTGCTTTTTTACATAACCTACTTCGAGATCCTAGCAGCGATGAAGTTCTCGACGGAGTCCTGGAGGATTTGTTTTTTCTTCTTCGTATTCTTCACATCTAAGACTTGGGATGACTAGGGTAAAGGTTGTTCATGATTGTCTCATGGTGAGTATTTTCAAGGAACCCAGTTATATCGTACCCCACGTATGGCGCCAACTTGTTAGTAAAAAAACTTTGAATGTGGTGAATATTTGTCTATATCATTTATTTGCAGGGCCAATGAATGGGTTTGTGACTTAGGATCTTGCACTAATCCAAGTGATGAGAAGGTAATCTACACAAATGAGAGTAAACCGTTAGCCTTACCGCAGGGCGGACCCCGCGATTAAGCTCCGGCGTGAGATTAAAGTATGACATGTTTTGTCAGAGTAATTCAGAGTATGACCTGTATATTAAATATTAACAGAATGTAACCTTTTTTGGGGTGTGAAATGACCCCTATTTATAGGTAAGCCCAATACTAGGGTTCCCTGGTATTTCGCTTGTAACTGTTGGTGGCCGAAGTGGGTCCCTTGTCGGGCAAGGGTCCACGTGTAATCGTATTTGCGGAGGCGAGTGTTCTTCCGCGGTCAGTGTTTGTTCGCGGAGATGCAACGGGTGCGGCTTTGAAGATACTCACGTGCGTCTTTGGAATATCCAAGAGCAATGACCCTTTTCATCATAGCAGTTCCGGCGTATATGTTGTATTGTGCCAGGCCCCTATTCGTATAAAATTAAACTAAGCCCAGTAAGCTTGGTGCTCATATTATACGTCATCAATGCGAGTCATAGGAATATATGCTAAAAGAATATATCCTTATCCGATCCTTATATGATGCGTTGTTATTGGAGCACTATAAATACTTATATAGAGCGCTAATAAGTTCGGTAAAACACACAATTTTTCTATCTCACTATTAAACAAAACTCCAACCATTTGATCTTCATTACGCCATTTGACTTGAGCGTCGGAGCTTTATACGAGAATAAAGTCTCGTGTAACTCCTAACGTTGTCTTTCTTTCATTGAGTGATCGTGTAACTCCTAACGTTGTCTTTTTTTCATTGATTGATACAAGATAAACAGGTCAAACATTTTGGAGCTGCAACCATTACTAGAATCCTGTGGATTTACGTATAATCATTTAGCGTCATCCGTGGGACCCGAACATAATTCCCACTAACTCTCTAAGCTAGTGTCCTATGACGGAAGAGACCCCGTTCACCATGCTGCCGGTAGACACCCCTGCTGAAGGACCCAGTGGGTCTGACCCTAAGGAACCGCCGGTAGGAATAAACACTTCTCGCCCCACTACTGAGAATCATACACCCGCCGATACTCTAGAAAATACATCCGAAGACGCTTCCGGAGACTCAATAATGAAGTTTATGGTCCAAAATTTTGAGCATATCAACGATATGCAATCAGCATTTTGTTTGAAAAGGAAAGAAATAAATCCTACGTCACAATTTAACAATGATGACCTTCCCGGCATGGGACCATGGATTTCAAACCCAGAAGGCTTACCCAAAGGGGTTGCTCAATAGACACCAAATGAAATCGTCATCTATAGCAAACCATCTAATAAGAATCGAACCATAACTAATAACTCGAATGAGCTTCCTAAATAAAATCTTGTAACCAACTCTGATTTTTACAATGAACCATTCACATTTAAAGAAACTAAGATGAACGTACGCGATTTGGTGGCATCACCTTTCACGCCACGGATAAAAGATTATGACATGCCAGATGGACTCAAGGTCCCAACTGACTTAAAGACATATGATTGTATTGATCGTCTCACGATATTCATGGGGACCATGGATATCCATAAGCTCTCAAAACCGGCATGGTGTCGTTTCTTTCACATAACGTTATGTGGGGCAACCAGGTTTTTGTATAATAACTTTTCACCAGGAAGTATAAATAGTTTCCATGAACTGAGAGACAAATTTTGAGCTAACTTACTGTAACAAAGGAGATTTCAAAAGACTCAGGCAAAGAAACTCGAGATTCAACAACGCTTAAATGAGTCGTTTAGGGATTACTTGGGAAGATTTGGAAAAGAAACATTGCATATGACAGACAGGGGCATTCATTAACGTACTACACCTAGGTAGGTTCTTTAAAGACCTTATTGCTCGTCCACCCGCATCAATGGAAGATTTTTTCACACAGGCACATAATTTCATACGAGCCAATGAAGCAAACACAGAAATCATCTTCGAGACTCCAAGTGGAGTAATAGTGACGATAGACACGACGTGGGCCACAAGAATCCATCGAGGAGATAGAAAGAAAGGTTTACCTCTCGCCCCAACACCAGACCTAGCGACCGTTCCAACAACCACATACCCTCTTCCCCCCATCTTAATCAAATCAAAGAAAGGAAATCACGAATGTTCACACCCGGCCATCGTAGAGATCGTACAATATATTGTGACTTTCATAACGATCATGGACACGACACAAACGATTATGTTGATTTATGAAAAGAAATTGAGGCGTGTATCACACTGAGCCATCTCGCGAAAGGAGCAAAACCCTATAATAGCAACCAAACTTCAAATTCATTTGCACCATCATACAAAGTGTTGGTAATCAAAAGCACGAAACAAACAAACAAATTCGAACGAACGAAGCGGAAACTTTATTCAAATACCAAATCAAATTCAAAGGTACCAAACCCTAATTCCAAAAGGTACGAAACAAATATTCAAAGGTACAAAGAAAACTAAACCCATCAATCCTTATTTATAGGCTAAACAAACTTGGTGGCCAAGTCACACAAATTTACCAAACGCCCCTTAGAGTTTAAGTCATTTTCTAACAATCTCCACCGTGACTTGAACTCCTTCAAATATCCAAACCAAATTCAAAATTTCAATTCCAA
This sequence comes from Tanacetum coccineum, assembly GCA_026074375.1. NCBI lineage: Eukaryota > Viridiplantae > Streptophyta > Magnoliopsida > Asterales > Asteraceae > Tanacetum > Tanacetum coccineum. The sequence continues at coordinate 39,897 of BQNB010002730.1, forward strand.
TTCAAAACGAACGATCGATTCTCAAAACCAATCTGAAACAAAATCGATCCAAAGCAGATGCCGTCGATAACTTCAAAACGAACAATCAAACGTTAACCAACAAATCAAACTCGATCAACCAAACGAATGAATCAGCCCAAACGATCTTCTCCAAAGACAATCAAATTCGAGCAACTAACTTCAAAAGCCCGACAAACGAAGATCTAAATTTTCCAAACTAACAAATTTCCAACGATCGAACAAACTTCAAACGACATGATATAATCAAGTCTTCAAACATCAAAATCGATCTTCAAATTCCAAATACCAAATTCAAATTCCAATGACCCACTTATTTGATAAGTATTACGGTCCAAATACCAAATTCAAAACAAACAAACGATCGAATCTGAAAACGATCAAAAACAAATCAAACAAATGATCGAATCTGAAAACGATCCAAAACAAATCAAACAAATGATCGAATCTGAAAACGATCCAAAACAAATCAAACAAATGATCGAATCTGAAAACGATCCAAAACAAATCAAACTAATGATCGAATCTGAAAACGATCCAAAACAAATCAATCTAATGATCGAATCTGAAAACGATCCAAAACAAAGTAAACGATCGAATCTGAAAACGATCCAAAACAAATCCAAACGACCGAATCAGGAAACTCCACCGTATCCGACAATTCCAAATCCAAACGAATTCCAGTAACGCAAAACGAATTCTTTAACAAACAAAAAACCAACTTCAATCCAAACAAACCCAAAACTAACTTTTTCTTTTCTTTTTCTTCTTCATCTTCAACCCAGCTCTGATACCACTTGTTGGTAATCAAAAGCACGAAACAAACAAATAAATTCGAACGAACGAAACGGAAGCTTTATTCAAATACCAAACCAAATTACAAAATCAAATTCAAAGGTACCAAACCCTAATTCCAAAAGGTACGAAACAAATATTCAAAGGTACAAAGAAAACTAAACCCCTCAATCCCTATTTATAGGCTAAACAAACTTGGTGGCTAAGTCATACAAATTTACCAAACGCCCCTTAGAGTTTAAGTCACTTTCTAACACAAAGATAAAACCATTTTAGCAGAAAGCAACAAATGGAATGATGCGGACCGCTGTAGAGTGGAGAGTATAAAAGGGAAGTAATACATTTTGGTAATAGTCGCCTGACAACTCTAGGTTTACATGGTTGAAGTTTTCGATATCCATGGATGAAACCCCTCTTTTGTAATCACTCTGTTTAAAACAACTTCAGTTGGTCTCAACAAAACTGTCCAATTCGTGCGGACTGATAATGGCACCGAATTCGTTAATAAAGATTTGACTGATTACTATAAAAGCGTTGGCATTACCCACGAGAAGACCGTTCCGAGAACTATTCAGCAGAATGGCGTTGTTGAACTACAAAATCGCACTCTTGTTGAAGCTGCTCGGACAATGCTGATATTCTCCAAAGCTCCCTTGTTTCTTTGGACAGAAGCTGTGGCTACTGCCTGTTATACCCAAAACCGATCCCTAATACATACTCTTCAACTGCAACGTACTGTGTATATTATGAAATAGTTATAATTTATAATGTGAATCTACAACTATATGAATCAATATTTCGGAATGAAGGTAGAATTAAAGTAGATTCTGAAAGCTACTAAACCTGCATTTCGCTTGAGGTATTCTATTGTAGGAAACATTTGATGTGTCATGAAGAAACGCTTCCGCTTGTATCCCCACCTCATATGAACATTTCTTCCCATTCACTATGCTAAGTGAAAAAATCTGTTCATCATAGAGTTGCATGTTTTCATTATTACAGATTCACGGTGAAGAATATATAGTTTCGTATATCTCAAAATGGTAGTATATGAAAGTTTTGTGATTTATTCTGTATAAATAATACAAGAATCGAACCTTTTCACCCTTGTCTATAAAAATTCCGTTTAAAAGCAGGAGATAGAGCTCCTCTTTAGAGGCGTCTTGAATATGGTTTTCAGACCTGTTTAATATTTCCTTACAATCTATAGCCACTCGTTCCACCGAGTCCTTGTCCAACTCAGGTTTCAAGAGTCCAGACACTTCGATCATCATTTAGATATGTCATTCTCTTCATATTGTAACTGCAGAATTTGATTATGAGTTATAGAATATTCATGCATATGTTCCTTTCATAAATACAACAAAAAAATATGAAGAATAATAGAAACAATTGTTACGCGTTCTTTTACTTACACTACGAATGGCAATGAACTCTATGCCTTCAACAAAAACCCCCAAATTTCCGCAATGATAATGAGAAAAGTTTTCAAGTAAAGACTTTAAATGTTTTTTTATATTAGAACCTTCACTGTTCCTAAATCGGAACAATTCAACCATCAACCACTCGCTTCCACTCGCTTCCGGCTCTCCACTCTGCAAAATATGCATTTAAGGTTTCACCATCCTTCTTGTATCTTAGATTCACATATAATGGTAGACTAGAAATCTTTCTTCGACTGCAAAACTTGAACACTAGGTAAGCTCCATACATTATACCCGGAGTTAGAAGTTGAGGTTTTAACTCAACTTGGATCATGAGATTTGATATATCTGATATCTTTGCGACCTTCGAGAACCTACAATTTAGATTATAGCATTAGGAAACTTTATATAATAAACAAATTGATTTTCTATTGCACTTACCTTGGAAGTGCCAGAATATAGATTTGACAAAATCTGTAAGTTTATATCAGTTCATTCATTTAAACTATGTTTCCATATCTAACATGTTTGAATCATTTCTCGATTCATCGTAGGAAATAGTTACATGGAAACAATTGGAAGGTGTCTCACCCTTTTTTTACTGTTTAACCTCTCGGATAAGGAGAGTTGTATTCATTTAAAGTTGATACATGAGAAATTCCCTCCAACATTATATGAAAAACTAAATGGACTAAGTTGGAATGAAATGAACTTGTAACGTTTATGCTGGCGAGAGAACGAACCTTGATTTCCGTATAGATCTCCACTTCACGTTTTTGTAAGAAAACTTTCTGGCTGATATCATTTTATTTTTTACTCCATCAGCATTTATTGAAAACCACTGTTAACAATAAAGATGATCAAAAGTGGAAAATGAGACACTGCTCATATAATTGTTTATGAAACAAGGTGAATATAACTACTAAACATCAGATATCTATTGAGAGAGATTGTTGATCAGTTCACTTGAATGCAACTAAAGATTGCATGTGGAACTGCATTATTTTTCATATTCATGCCTCAAGTTCTATTCATCGTCAGTCCAATTGGCTTTGTTATTAGTGATAGGCTATCCCGTTTTATGTCTTGTTTATAGAATAATCCATCAGGGATTATATATTGTAATTGTGTGTTTAATCAATGGACAAGCAAATCATAATACTAATATGGTATAAAGAGAAAAATTGATCCTACCCTAAATTAACATCACAATTTCTCTCGTCTTTTCTTCCCCATCCCTCCCAACCGAATCCCAGCCAAATCAATGTACTAATCCCAACCGCATCTTACTGTTATTAATGTCCCAAGTTTAATTTTCTATATTACTCATTCCAATCCTCTTTTTACCACTTCCAAAAAGTTCTACTTTCAATATAGTTTTCGCTAGTTGCAAACCTCAAAAAATACAGTTGTGATTAGGTCAAGGGTTCTATAGAAGTTTTATTTCCTCACTTCCCCTTGGCAAGGTCCTGAGTCCTTTTCTACCTTTGGTATAACCAGGCAAGCCTCTCTACCATAGTGAAAGTGGGTAGCTGTCACTCCCAACCTTAACCCCTCTGGAAAACGTTATTGGTGTTACCTTACCTTACCTTAACCCAATGAACCTCTCAACCAATTACTATTCTAACAGATACCCTAAGCACAATTCTGAAAAAATCGTTTAGCAAAAAGATGATTTTGATTTTGATTATTATCAAAAAAATGATTTTGATTATTATCAAAATCATTTTCGCGTTTCTGAAAAAGTCGTTTAGCAAAAAGATATATATAAGTCGCTTTTAGTTACCAGTTTTCTATCGATAAGGAGGATTCCTGAAGAAATGAGGGAATAGAGATCCTTCTTAGGGCTTGTATTGGACACGGGAGATGTTGACATGTCGAGTATCTTTTTATAGTCTTTAGGAAGCTTCTGTTCCCATTCCCACTCGTCCTGTGTACAAGTGATAAGAGAATATTAAATCTACAACTACTTCAGCATGCTTTTATATGTATAAAAAAAACTTGATTCTTCATGTGTGGTGATAATGTTTGAATATTCTCAATCAGGTATAACGTGTGCCACATCTGTTAGTGCTTCATTTAATTTTTTCTCAAAATCTGGAAACTTACTTGACATTCATAGGCTTTCTCAAGTTCTTTAACAACCGTCCCCATCGTCGGGCGGTCTTCTGGAAGTTCATGCAAACATTGATTGGCAATTGTTGAAAAAATTACCAAAGATTTTGCATCAAACTGTCCCTTGATAGCATGAAAGATAACTTCTTCTGGTCTTTTGTTTTTAAAGTAGTGTGAAGCCAACTTTGAAAGAAAAATCACTTGACCATCTTCACCTCCATCGAGTGGATGTTGCTGATTCTCATGTAGTGTTTCAATTGCCAATCTCCCAGATAGAGTTTCAAGTAAAACCACACCAAGGGAGTAGACATCTGATTTCTGTGTTAGGATGCCTGTGATCTCATAGGCTGGATCGCAGTAGCCTAGCGTACTGCCTAGACCTTTGGATATGATGAAATTAGAAATAAAAGCTTTCCAGTCATGATTTAGTAAAATGCAGCTGCTTTTTATGTCCCCATGAACCGAATGTTCAATGTCTGCAATATTATGAATGTACGCCAGACCACGTGCAGCATCAACGCATATCTTTAGCCTTTGCTTCCATGTTAGGCTAGGGTTTTTCACATGATCTTTTAGAATGCCATTAACCATATGCTCAAATACAACAATTCTTTCGCTGTCCTCTTCACAAAATCCTAAAATAGGGATGACATTATTGTGATTATAACTGTAAAGCATTGCAATCTCTTTATAGAATTCATTCCCATAGGTACCAACTTTACGATCTAGCCTCTTTACAATAACAAGCTTGTGTCCCTTTGAATGACAAAGCCTTCCTCTGTACACCTTGCCATGTTCGTCCTGCTCCATCACGTCACTAAAATCATTCGTAGCATGTATAATTGCTTCAAGTGAGGTTCTTAATGCTTCCACCCCTGTTACCTGCACAATAGTTGTGCAACATGCTTTATAAGTTAGTAGAGAGCTATAATATAGATTACTATTTGAGAATTTAATTTTCTAAAAGTTCACTATTGTACTCTATATCATTTTATTTATCTTTTCATGGGTCAAATACCGTTCTATTATTCTAGTACCTTCTAGTTTGACATTTTTCAAAAATAGCATCTTAATTTATGGTACAACAAAATTTAAATGAACCAAAGCTGGTAAGGGTTTCACATATATGCATAGAACTAAGACTTACATGAGATTTCAGTGACTTTTGAAGTTCTTCCAAGACGTGGGTCATTGTTGGGCGGTCAGCTCGTTTCTGCAAGCATTTGTAAGCAATTTTTGCAAATATACTTATGGAATCTGGAAAATTTTCATCAGCGGTAGTTGTAGAACATTTTTCAAATTCTTTCATTAATTTAGGATCAATAATCTCCTTCACATTGTTTTCCTCGAAACAACGTTTGGTCTGTTGGGGTAAATATTCTTGGTCATCTTTGGACCTTGGGAAATATGCCAACCTTCCACTCAATACTTCGAATAAAACCACTCCAAAGGAATACACATGTGATACTCTGGATCAACATATTCAAGTGTGCCCGCAACTTGTGACGCCGGTTAACAGAGATGAGCACAAGGAGTTAGCAAACACAACAATTAAACACACTTGGAGGAACAAAACATTCAACTCACAAATGGCAACGTTTATTTTAATTAACTTTCTCTTTTGATGTCCATACAATTGTATACTTTGGCCCTTATATAGGCACAAAACATTCATTACAATGGCTTATTCATCTACATCATAGTTATTATTTAAACACCAATCTTATAAAAACTGAAAATGATCGATGTCAAATTAAATGACAGCAAACAAAAAGGTCCCAAAAGATGCTCTTTTCTGACCAAATTCTATCAAAGACCCGACCTGCTACTGAATATGTTGACACCAACTGTGTCATTCTCCCCTGGTTGAAAAGAACTCGCCCCTCGCGTTAACACCTCCATTTCGCCATGATACTAGAACGATCCTTGACATGAAAAGTAGCTAGAGACCTGTTTACCATTGCCAAACTCAAACCTTATAAGCATTGTTCCCCGGCATTGTACATTTTAAAACGGACCATCACCTCGCTATTGGAGTTTAGCATGTCGGCCAGGTGGAAAACGCTCCTTACTCATGTGGACCAAACCAAGTCACCTTCTTTGAAAATTGCCGCCTTTCTGTGCTTGTTAGCCTGCTTGGCATACCTCTGATTTTGCTTTTCAATTTTCAATTTTACCTTTTCATGTAGCTCTTTGACAGCTCTCGCACGTGTTAGTTTATGGACATAAATTAGTAGATGTGTGTTAGGATCGAACTCGAGATCACGGGATTGCACACTTTACGTATGAAGAGTAAATGTTTAATAATTATTTATAAAAGGTTATATTTAATTATTAAATACACAAAACATATAACAACCGTTAGTATTTAACGGAGAATGACTAATGACCGTTAACTAATTAAAGGAAAGGACTATAGATGGAATTAAAGAGATCAAAGATGGTTCTAGAATCCCTTTGGGATTGGGCCAACCGGATGAAGGATTAGGGTATCCTAATCCTTGTCTAACTTGCTCTCTAAGTTTTCTAAACTATAAATAGAGGTCCAAGGGTCATTGTATTCTCATCTCTTGTATACATACAATACCCAAAGTCTTTTCTCTTCTCCTTTTGTGTCTAAACCGATCGGCAACATCCCCCCTTGTGGGTCGATACTGAGAAATTTTTTTGAGTGTCAAGAAAATAGTTTTGTGTTTATTACTAGCATATTGTTTACTTGGTATTAGTACGTGTGTACAATAACGTGTTTCAATCACACTATTGATTGATTCTTTGATTGAATTACAAAAGTGTAAGGGGTAATTCCAATAATCCACATAAACCCTTATTAAGGTTCATTAAGTTGAATGCTTGGAATTTGATTCTTGTTTAGCTACAATCACAAGGTACGCATACGTTTAAGTTTGGTTAATTAATTACGTGTTATATGATCCTCTATTCGCTTTCACACGTTTACTTTGATGTTATTGTTTATCATGAATGTCATGTATGTTAAATTACATCAGTGGCATCATTAGCCTTGATTTATGTGTAATTAATTACCAAAACATATAAATACATAAATAAAACTGAAATCTTGATTTGAGTTTTTACCTGTTAATCGATTTAGGTTTATAATAAAATCGAACCCTAAATTTTTTTAGGCCGTCTTTGTTGCCTTAAGAAAAAAAATGGGTTTGAATTTGTATTTAATTTGATTAAGAACCCTAGAAATAACATAGTATGTTTATTTTTAAGTATAGCAATATTGAGACAAACGTAATGCTTGTTATGTTTATATCCATGGAAATTGTGCATGTTTGGCATGGATTTATAAGTTTTTATTATTTAAACTGTTAAGATGTACATATTAATTAAATTGTTAAGATTTTAACACAGTAAAGTTTTTGATAAATCAAGATTGGGGAAGACTCCAATACATATTCAAGAATCATTAAGTGCAATTTGGTTATATTAATCTTATGACTTACTGCTTATCGATACGTCTCTGCTTTTGGCTCACTTTGTACAAAGATGAAACAAGTGAACAGTCATGTTAAATATGCATCATAAACCTAGTATTGATTATAAATAGGGTTTAATAAAATAATTGCATGTGGCTACAATTTTATTAACGCATATAAATTTTGTTATATGTGTTTATTACTTTAGTCGTTTTTATTTTATAATAAATTACTTTTTTGGTTTAGTAAAAGAAAGGCGAATTGTTGTAAACAAAAGGGTAATTTTGAATAGAAAAATAATATGGACTAAATAATGTTGAAACAATGAATTGTTTTTGAAGAGTTAAATTTACAATAGTTTAGTTGATTGGTAATTTTCGTGCTAAATAGTTAAAAAGGCTCATCCAATTTGACAAACTGTGTAGGAAGTTTAACGCGTCGCAGGTCGAACCCGACTAAAGAAGGAGGTCAAGCTTTAGCGCTGACCGAATTCTCGGCTTGCTTGTGCATTGGTATGTGCCTAATTACACATACCTTTTACCTTTAAAAACGAGCTAAAATAACCAAAAACGGACTTTAAATGCCAAAAATACGCTTGTTTTGCTAATTGTATTGTGCAGGAACGGATAACTAAGAAAAGGACGAAAAACGAAGCCAAAACGACAAAACCAAACATGGAATGGAAAAGACTGTGAAAGACAAAGCCAAATCGAAGCCGAAAAGTCAATCAAGTCAAAAAGTCAACAGAAAAGTCAACTGGTCAAAGCCCAAGTCAACCCCGAAGCCAAAAGTCAAGAAAAATAAGTTTAGGGACTAAACTTGTAAATCCCTAAACTTATATTTAAAAAAGAAATCAAGAGAAAAGAAGAGAAGGGTGAAAACTGTCAATAAGGGAAAGATATACTCCAAGGACCAATTCTGCCAAGTCCAAAGACTTATAACACCCAAGGACGTACGGTGCAAAGGGAGATATAACCCTTGGGGGGTTATATTGCCAAATCCCCAAACATTTACATAACAAGGACGTGTGGTGTAAGCTATACACACACCATGAGGGGCCAATGTTGCCATTTCCCAAAACCTTTGCCTGTTAATCTCAAAACAGTTTTTCCCGCCTAATGTTTCCCCCCAAACAAGTCACGGGTTAACCACCCCGTTTTTACCCTGTAAACTATCACCACCACCATGGGTAATCACCCTCCCCCTTCCCCACTATCATTCCCACCAGAAATTAAACCTTTCCATGTTGGCAATCCCACTTCTCCTATAAAACATAGCCGAATCAATGGCTAGGATATACTCAAAGAAGCACAAAAGCTATCAATGGCTAGGATTAAGACTTGGAAGTCTCTCACAAAAGAAAAACACCTTGCAAGAGCTGAAGACCTAGCTTGTAGTATAAATAGGACCTTAGTGTTAGCCGAAAGGGATATAGCTTATTTTAGTTAATTACTTTTTAATTCAGTCAAATTTATGTTTGTTTTAGCTTATTTACAGCTTATTTCAAGTTCCTTGTACTCCTTTTAACAATTAATGAAGTGTTGAAATTTTTGAGAATTTATACCCGTTTTAAGTCTCCATTGTTAAACGGCTTAAATCACTTTTATATATGTTAAACAAGCTTCTATAAGCTCTTATAGAAGCCTGATTAAGCTTATAAAGCTTAAACTCTCCATAGTTTAAAGTTTTATAAGTTTTTGTTTGGAAAAATCAAGAATAAGCCATTTGGAAGATAAGCTAAAGTTGGAAGAGCTTATTGGCTTATTCACTGGCTTATTTATAAGCCAGAGCTTGTAGCTGAAAGCCCTTGAGGGCTTAAAAAGTCCCTGTAAAAGCTTGGACAAAGGTCATTACAATTCTCCCTTTTAAGCCTTAATTTTTAGCTTTTTTATAGCTTATTCTGTTTTAGCTGATTAGAGTGCTTATTTCTTGCTTATTATTGTTCATTTAGGTTGTTTAGTACTTATTTGTCTACTCCCTTCAAGAATTATGAGTTAAAACAGCTTTGTAAAGTGTAAAAATCCATTTTAAGGAATATAAAGGGGTGTTTGGCATAAGAGGAAAACGGGTCAAACAGGTCTTTGTGTATGGGTTATGGTCATTTAGCTAGTTTAAGCTTAAGCAATAAGCTTGTTTTAAGCTGTTTTTAAAAGTTTTAAAGCTTTAAAATTATTTTCCAAAAGTTTTCTAAACCATCTTTTTAACTGTGGGATTTTTAAAAAAGCCACAAGTGCTTATTTAGATAAGCACTTGAATTTTGAGTTAAGGATTCAAAAAGTGTAGGATGTGTGTATCTTAAACAAGCTGTAACAAGCCTTTGGTCTTTTGACTTAGTTGAGTCAAAAACCACCAAGTTTCTTTAGTAGCAGTTTTAAAAAGCAAAAGCTTCTTTTTTTCACTCCCTAAATTCAGCAAGTTTTAATGGTTCTTAAAGGTTCAAAATTGGTGCACAAGTTGATGGGCTAGAGTACTTTAGCTGTTTTCACTTTTCTTTTTAATTTGAGCTTATTTGACAGCTTTAAATAAGCTGTCAAATAAGCCACTGATTTAGCCTTAATCTCCCCTGGTGCAAAGGGGAGACTTTAAGCTTCTTTTGTTTAGCTTCTTAGTGTGTTTTAGCTTTAGATTTTGGCTTATTTGGGGAGCCCATAAGCTCTTTATTAAGCCCCTTCAATCTCAGTCCTTAAAAAGTTCTTTAGCTAGCTTATTTTTAGCCCCAAAGTGGCCCATCACAGATTTGCTTAGTGTTTAAGTGCATGGATTGCTTATTTTTCATTTGGCTATTCATCTAATGTCAAAAGCTCTTTTGGATTCCTAGCACTTATTTTGATAAAGTACGATAGTTTTGAGTGCTTATTTCTCATTTTATTAGCTAATTGAGTGCCAGTTTACCTTTTAGCTTTTAAGCTTCTTTAGACTTTCTGTCCTCTTAAGCAATTTAATGCTTATTTTACTGTTAGCTTTTAGCTTTTTAGAATTTATTATAGGATAAGTTATAGCCCCCTATCGCTTATCAGTCCAATGCTTTGCTTATTTGACCAAGGTTTCCAAAAAGACTTAGGTTTTCCGAAGCCTTTATCATTTTTAGACAAAATGCGACTTTATAACTAGTTTTTCAGCTTATTAGAGCTTTTAGAAAAAGTGATAGTTGACAAAGTTGTTACGCCCCACGATCATAACAACTTATTGCTGTCACAAAGTTCCAAAGTGTGAAAAAAAAGAGGGAAAGACAAGGGGCCCGGGTGAGCAAGACTCGAACCCGGTACCCCTCGATACAGTCCCCCTTTTTACACACTCATACCGCTGCGCCCTTGGGTCTTTTTCGTTAAAGACTCAAGGGCCTTGTTACTTATACTCATTTTTGGCTTTTAAGCCATTAAGCTGTTAACAGCTTATTGAGGGCTTATTTATAAGCCAACTTTGTGTTTTTTATTTTTCGTAGGATTGTTATAGTATAAAGTATTTTTTGTAAAAATTTTAGAATTTTTCGAAATAGTTTAGTATTTTTTACAATTTAATTTAGTTAAAAGTTTTAAAAAATAGCTCTTATAGTTTTTAAAAGTCATTTTCAAAAATTAAGGGAGTGTTTGGGTTAACATGGAAAACGGGTCAAAATAGCTTTGTGTATGGGTTGTGGTACTCAAGCTAGTTTAAGCTTGAGTATTAAGCTTGTTTTAAGCTGTTTTTAAAAGTTTTAAAGTTTCAAGATTGTTTTTCAAAGTTTTTATAAATCATCTTTGAATATGTGGATTTTTAAGAACATCACAAGTGCTTATTTAGATAAGCACTTGGATTGTAAGTTAAGGTTCAAAAAAGTGTGTGTTTTGTGTGTTTTAATCAAGCTGTCAACACCTTGGTGTCATTTGACTTTTGAGTCAAAAATCACCAAGTGTTGTTAGTAGCAGTTTTAAAAAAAAATCCAAAAGCACTTTTTCATTTTACAAATTCAGCAAGTTTAAATGTGTTTTAAAAGTCAAAAATTGGTGCACAAGTCTACTTCATAGTATACTTAAGTTGTTCAAGCTTATTTTTTAGTTTTGAACTTATTTGACAGCTTTTAGAAAGCTGTCAAAGAAGCCACTTGTGTTAAGCTTTAATCTCCCCTGGTGCAAATGGGAGATTTTAAGCTTCTTTTTTTTAAGCTTTAAGGGTACTAAAGCCCAAGTTCTTGGCTTATTTTGAGAGCCTATAAGCTCTTAGATAAGCCCCTTTCATTTCAGACCTTAAGAAGCTTATTAGATAGCTCATTCTTAAGCCATAAGTTGCCCTTTCACTGTTTTTAGCTTAGTGTTAGTGTAGGACTGCTTATTTTTTTCTTTAGGCTTATTCAGCTTATTTTATAAGCTCATTGTTGCTCCTAATAGCTTTTTAGGTTAGTGTGATAAGCTGTGATTGGCTTATTCTTCTTTTACCTAGCTTATTTGTCCAACACTTTAACCCTTTTAGCCTTTTAAGCTTCATTTAGCTTCTGTCACTTAAGCCTTTTAACAGCTTATTTAGGTTTAGATTTTAAGCACTTAAGTGCTTATTTAGAATAAGTTTAGTCCCCTTTAGCTTATTTTAGTCCAAGCCTAGCTTATTTGTCCAAGGTGTCCAAAAAGACTTAGCATTTTTTAGCTTTTAAGCCCTTTTAAGCAAACTGTCATTTTTATAAGCTAATTTTCAGCTTATTTACAGCTTTTCATAAAAAGCTGTAGTTGACAAAGTTGTTAAGCCCCACGAGCTTAACAACTTTGCTTCACAAAGTTTTTCCAAAAAAAAAAGAGGGAAAGACAAGGGGCCCGGGTGAGCAAGACTCGAACCCGGTACCCCTCGATACAGTCCCCCTTTTTACACACTCATACCGCTGCGCCCTTGGGTCTTTTTCGTTAAAGACTCAAGGGCCTTGTTACTTATACTCATTTTTTGCTTTTAAGCTGTTAACAGCTTATTGAGGGCTTATAAATAAGCCAACTTTGTGTTTTTTATTTTTCGTAGGATTTTTATAGTATAAAGTATTTTCAGTAAAATTTTCAGAATTTTTCGAAGTCATTTAATATTTTTTATAATTTAATTTAGTTAAAAGTTTAAAAAATTCATAAAAAATACAAAAATTATCCAAAAAATATTTTTCTTTTTTAGAAAATTTTATTTTGTCATCTAGTTTGTAGGAAAAATTTAAAAATTTTCGTAGGGTCATTTTTACAACTTTTCATTTTTTAAAGAACGGTCCGGGTGCGGTTTTTTGTGTTGACTCGTTTTTGGGTTAATTTTAAAGATTTTAGGTTTTTCCCCCTTAGTTCGGGGCCCGTGCTTTCGTTTTCTAGCTTAATTTCATAATTTCTAGGTTTTTCTTAAACGTTTTTGTTTGTTATTGTTTAATTTAGCTTTCCACACTCTCAAATCATTTTTCTCATTCAAACTCCAATCTTTCGACTGTATCGATTCTCCAGTCCAGCCTCGTTGGGGATAAACGACCCGGGAACATTCTATACTACTTCTCGGTTTCATTGATCCTGCTTTTAGACTAGCCTAACTATATATATTTTATATTTTATAATATATTTTATATATTTTAAGGTGTAGTTTGGCAGCGATCAAAGTCCCAAACTTCGTTGTCTTTCATGGATTGCATTTCCACATTCATAGCATTCAGCCATTTATCAGACTCAAGGTCTAACAATGTAGCTTTATAGTTAGCAGGTTCACCAAGATCCCCTAACTCACGCTCCTCAGCATCGATGTATAAGCACATGCGATCTGGGGTATGTCGTATCCTTATGGACCTACGAATGGGAACGATATCACTTTGAGGTTCATCTATTTCTAGATCATCCTCTTCATGATGTAAGCTAGTGTTTATAGAAGGATACGTATCTTCCTCTTGAATAATTTCAAGATCCTCGTGACTCATTGCTTCTTGAGTTATAAGACTATTCTCTAGGAATTCAGCATTCCGAGCAACAAGTACTTTGTTCTCGGGTGTGTGAGTAGGTAAGAATATCCCATATTATTTTCCTTTGGTGTATCCTTGAAGATAACACTTAATAGACCTGGTTCTAAATTGTTCAGGTTGGTAAGAGTTATCTCGACTTTAAACAGTGCCTCACAACCCCAGAATTTTAAGGTAAGACAATAGGGGCTTGCCCATGCCATACCTTCCTTATTGGTGTCCTTTTCAACTTCTTAGTTGGCAACCATATTGAGAATGTGTGCAGCAGTCTCAAGAGCATAATCCTAAAAGGACTTTGGAAGAGTTGTTTGACTCATCATGGATCGAACCATATCAAGTAGGGTTCTATTTCTCCTCTTCGACACACCATTGTGTTGTGGTGTATAAGGAGGAGTATGATGGGCGATAATCCCATGATCCTTAAGATGATCCAAAAACTCTTGACTCATATACTCGCCCCCACGATCAGAACGTAACGATTTTATGGTCTTACCGAGTTGATTTTCTACTTCCTTTTGAAACACTTTGAAAGTTTCAAACACTTCATGTTTATGCTTTAACAAGTAAACATAACCATAACGACTAAAGTCGTCAGTGAAAGTGACGAAGTAGCTTGCTCCTTGTCTTGACATGATCTTAAATGGGCCACATACATCGGTGTGTATTAGTCCAAGTAAGTCTTTGGCCCTTTCCACTTGATGTGTGTAAGGTTTTCTTGCCATCTTTCCAAACATACAAGAGATGCATTTTTCAAAATCCCTAAGGTCAGTTGAATTGAGAAGTCCATCATGTTACAACTTCTCAATGCGTTTCTTGCTGATGTGTCTAAGACGACAATGCCACAAGAGAGCAGAGTCCAAGTCTAGCTTGGCTCTTTTGTTGCTTACAGTATATATAGAACTTTCATTTGCATAAGAATTAGACAAATCAATTTCAAAAATACCATCCCTTGGGATAGCACTAAAATAAACCATGTTATTCCTAGAAACTTGAATTGTATTATTCACGAAGCGGTTAATAAAACCATCTTCGTACAAACGGGAAACAGAAATTACTCCTCTAGTAATAGAGGGAGCATAATGACAATTGTTCAAAACAATCTCTAATCCACTCGGGAGACATAAATAAAAAACGCCAATTGCTTCAACAGCTTCACGTTGACCATTGCCCACGTACAAGCTAAGAGCCCCCGGCTTCAGTTTCCTACTTGCCCTTAGACCCTGCGTTGTATTACAAATATGAGTACCATAACCAGTGTCATAGATCCATGATCTATTAAGGAAAGTATTGAGTTCTATAGCGAAGATACCTTAAACACTAGCTCTCAAAGCTGTGTTCTTCTTCTTCTTCAGCAACTCGGCTAAATACTGAGGACAGTTCCTCTTCCATTGTCCTGTCTCACCACACTCATGATAGATTGAGTCCTTTGCGGGGTCTTCCCTCTTGGGTGGAGGGGGAATCTTGGGCTTGGGAGCATATAACAATCTTATTCTTTTCCTTCCTTGATTTTGCCCCTTAGCATCCAATTAGGTTGTGGTTTCTTGTCTTGTTTTATCTCTTTCTAGACTTTACCTGCTCTAATTGCATAAAGTGCTCAAGTAGTGCTGTTAATTTTTGGTAAGTATGCACATGGAGCATCAGCCTAGCATCAACACATTATTGTCTTCCCTATGATGTGCATATTGTAATTCTACACAAAACTGTCAAATTCATTACGCAGTGAGATCAAAATGAGACTCACTCTAAGGTTAAGTGACACGGGGTGCCACAAACGCTCTAGATTATCTATATAGCTCTTTATTTTAAGAACGTAAGAGCTAACAGACTGCCCTTCTTCCTGCTTACAAGAGTGAAAGTCTTTTACAGTCTGAAGAAGCTCTTGCTCTGCTTGAGCAAACAGAGTTTTTAATTCCTGCAACATCTCATACGCACTAAGGCTTCCCATATTTTGTTGGATTTCTGGTTCCATAGTCATGAGCATGAGTCTAGCAATCTCTTTTGATCCTTTCACCTATGGAGCATGAGCTGCAATAGCTCTAGAGTCAACCCCTTTTGGGCTTGACCATCTTTAGATGGGACAGTAAAAGAGGAATTGGCCTTTTCAGATAAACAGCTTATCCCGCACTGATAGTACATCCTAAGAGTTGTTCGAACCAGTCAAATAAAGTTGGGTCCAGTCCCGTTTTTTGGTTTCTCTGAAGAAACTCTTAAGACTGAATTGTTAACGACCGAGTAGTCATCTCACAATCAGATAAAAAGTTAAATAATTAGTATTGTCCGATATTTAAATTTCTTAAAAGTAATTAACTACCCTGATTAATTACCTAATAAGACTAAGGAATCCAACTTGACCTCCTAACTTATTATCGGAGGTCTGACCAACGAGTAAACAAGTAGGGCAAGAGGTAAGTGACGAGCGTTAATTGCATGGAATGAAACTCTTAGTTTTATGATACTAATGACATGTAGTAACTCTATATTAAGTGTCAAAGCATATTTTGTCTCATCTTATGCCTCGTCCGAGGTCTGACCATGTAACTCGATTTAAGTCCACAAAAAAAAAGGTGCAAAAATTGACATAGATCTGACCTATGAAAAAATTCGCCATGGGTTGGAGAGGCCCTAAGGTCTGACCAGAGAGGTCAAACCAAATGCACGTGTTTTAATTTTGGCTGGCATAGACTTAAAATATCACATAGGGTATACACATAAATGTGACAAAATCATGTACAAGAAGCATGCAAAACAACTTGTAGCACAAAGTTAAGAAAATATTTTGTTAACCTTTTTGGTATAAACAACATTTTGTCAAATGTTCTCGGTAGCTCCATTTTGGACGCACAAAGAAGCGAAGAAACAGGTCAACGCGAAGCCTATTAAAAACTGAGCTTCTTTAGAGAGCCTATCAAAACCCGCCTTAACTTCTTTTATATTTTTGTCCAATAATGGTTTATGCCGTATATACCAATTGACTAATGATGCTATTTTATGTTAAGAAACCCTTTGTTAACATTAGTTTTATATTTGCCAATATAGCAGAAAGAATTACAAATTGATCAAAAACCTATATTGTACTCACTACATAGCGTCCATACCAAGTACATTCAATAATTCTGCTACATATGCCGACGCATTAGTGGGGCGGGAGAAGTATTTACAAGATCATTCAACCCCAAAGAGCATATAAAACTAAAATTACACAAAAACAAGAAATCAAATTTTCATAGTTTTTAATGTCCGTAGTTAAATTTGACTAAAAACCTCCGTTACGCAGAATGAACAACATAACTTGGCAACAATGAGTATGCTTATGTTGTAATATGTAATACATGTACAATCTAAAAATACTCTATAAGTATAATTCATATTTTTAAGAGTTTTCACAGTATATTTGCAAAATATTGAAGCATCACATGGCAAATCACATATAAGCAATTTAATCAGACAAACAATTAGGAGTAGGAAGTGAAGACATACTCTATTATGAAAGCATTAAATATATAATGCCTCGATTTCTCAAAGAGTCTTTTCCCCAATTAGAGAACCCAAAAGATCTCACTAGGTTTTTCAGCTAAAAAAAACAAGATAGCCACATCCATCATATAGCATGATTGCGTGAGTCTTAAGGCCGAGATAAAACAAGAATAGAATAACATGACAGCTTAATTAACTTTTAATTTTAATCTATTCTTATTATCAAGTAACATTAGTATTGATTCTAGGTGTTTATTCAATATTTATGGCAAATATTGCATATAATTGTCATAATTTCCCAATAAAACAATAAATAAATCAACATTTCATGCAGCCCTAGCGTGTATTGAAATATGTGTGTAACCCTTAAACACCAAACAGGTTTGGCTCGTGATGCCACTGTTTGATTTAAGAACTAGTTAACCATTAAAAACTATGAGTACGCAACGGATATGGATCTAGTTTGGTACATATGATTAACACACAGTAAATAAACAAAGGGGTAATAGAAACCTAACCTCTTGAAGAATCAAATGCTAATGAAACAAAGTGGTTAAATTACCACCTCTACGAGTGCTCACATAAATACGTCAACCGAGTGCGCTCGGATGGTAGCCTTGCTTCACATGTATCCCAAACAACCTTTGTATACCAAACCTACTAAAAACACGTACCAAATACCACCCTTGTATGCTGTACCGAAATTTAGAAAGGCTACCTAGGGTTTCCACCGAATTCGGTTCTACCGAAAATGGGCAGATTCAATCGAAAATCAAAACCACAAACCCTAGTTTGTTTCTATCGATTCTCACACCTTGAGAACAAGTAAATCAATAACCTAAACCTTCCATGAAAGCTATGGGATTAGATCACACCTCGAATTCCCCTTTTGGGGACTACCAAAAATCACAAAAGTGAGAAAGAAGAACCGAAAATGACTAAACCCTAATTAGGGTTTTGTATTCAGCCGTTATGAGTGATGAGGAGGGGAGGAACGAATTTCACTGAGTTGTTAGGGTTGTGTGTCGTGGTTTATGAGCTAAGGGGTGGGGTTTTTATAGCCTTAAGCCCCCTTACTCATGATAAGACTTAAAGACTTAAAGTTTAAGTCTTATCACAACTTCAAACCTTATCCCAACTCTCTTCTCCTTATCACCTAGGTCCAACGCACCTAGACATCCTCTAGAATCTTCCTTATGGCCGGTTAGCACATTAGGACACAATAGGATTATTGTCTAGTCGTTTCACTACTACACAAAGCATTTATTACAACGACCAATTTACAATGGTTGTTAGTTTTAACCGCTTTAAATAATATAAAAGTGTTATTTAGAACGGTTATATGTAAAAGCGTTGTAAATAATGTGTTATTTAAAACGGTTCTTATTATTTGTACATTATTTAGAACGGTGAAATGTAAACGTGTCAAAAGGTTTCCTTTTTCTTTGTTTCAAAACATTTCACTCCAAAGAAGCGGGAATTTTCCCTCCCTTTCTCTTTTCATTCTTCATTCTCTCTTATCTATTATATAATATAACTTCACTTTTTTTCTTTCATTTTGTTATATCTAGAAGACTACAACAACATAATGTGTTCTTTCTCTTCCTATATCCAAAACAAGTATCTAATGTTTTTCATTTTTTTTGTAGATCTTGAAGAAAACATCATTTCATTCTCTAACCACACTCAAGATTTTACATGTGTTCATCATTCATTTATATATAATGTAATTTTAAAGAGTTTTTCTTCCATTTTATATATGTGGGTTTATTTATTGTGTTTAGTTGAATGTTGATTTATTTTTTAGTTATATTTATCATAATTTTCTTTTGACTCTTATCTAATGCATGATACATGCTTGATATACTCGTACACAATGCGAATTTGAGGTAATAAATCTACTCGTAGTATCAACCAATGTTGCCAGGTTTACCGCATTAATCTATATCCATTAGAAGATCCACAAAAGATCAAAAACTAGGCAAGACACTCATAAATCCATAAGAACTAATGGCCAACAATGAACCAATAAAACCTTTTTTTTAATAAATAATTGACAGCCTAAAAATGCTTGACCAACATTAATTGAACCGTTGTAAAAAAGAGTTGTGTTAATGGGGGCTAGACATTAAAGTGATAGTATACTTGCCCAACAATGAAACTTTATCAAACCTTTTTTTTAATGCTTGATAGCCTTTTACAACTGTTCTAAGTGTATGCTGTAAGAGATTAATTATTTAAAACGGTTATAAACCGTTCTAAAAAAAGAACCCCATTATTTACTACCCTCTATTATAGAACGGTCTAAAACCGTTTTAAAAAATGCAAAATAACCGTTTTAAAATATAGTTTGTGTACTAGTGTTTAATGTTCAAATGGTTTACTTTAGAAACGTTACGCGAAGCTTAAACGTACTCTAAGTGTTTAATGTATTTGCCCCCAATAGACTCACACATTTCTAGTTGTATATTGATAATCCAACTAACTTAATCCAATAATTTACATATGTGGAACTAGCTAGGATCGAGGATTAATCAGCCATCCATGAGCCATGAGATGATTAAATCCATGTATAACAATTTACATATTTACATGCATCGTATAGCGCGTCTTTTATAGAGAAAAATGTAAATTATTTAGCTAGGTATTTTTATGAGGGTGATTATTACTGCATATATATTTTCTCTCATGTGGACATGCATATAGACAACGATCTCCTTTTTATCGCTTTAATCTTCTGTTGGGACAGACTTACAAAATACAGTAACCAAAGTAGCTATAGTTTAGAAGTGGCTAGTTTATCATTTACGGATAGGTTGGTTGTTGTATTTCAGTGAAATTATGGCTAACACCAACCAAACTATCTTTTTCGGTGACAAACTTAAAATTATAGTGTAGCGTGATACAAGGTTAGTTGTAAAAGAGCTACCAGGTTAAACATTTGGTTGACATGAAACCAGAGAAGAGATCAATATCAAAACTTCAAAAAGTGAAATAGGTGAAGTGAATACGAGTTTTTGGGCGGATGATCTTACCGATTGATATTTGTGCGACAAGTAGTACTAGTCTTTTTTAGAGATCTGACATCTTGCCAAAATGAGTTTACAATTAAATACGAATTACTTTAGTTCCTTGTATTTGGTAGTTTGGTAGTTTTGCCTGTTGGCCATAAGTTCTACGAGTAATATATCTTCACTTTTTTATTTTTATTTTGGCAAAAATTAATTATATAATAAACTTTATATTCTTCACATCTTGAAAACGAACCAAGCACCCAGGATGCCCCTTCATCAGGTGTTGTTATAAGATACTTTTGTGTTTAAGTGTTTAACAAAAAGACACACAAAACATTGTTAATAAACCAAACCTCATAGTGTGAACCCATTAAATCATCAAACATGAGAAATATAGGTTGATGTTTCTATATATCTGTAGGTAAGAACTAAGAACCAAACATAATACATTTTAGTATTTTAGTGATAATTATTTGCAAGCCAGCACGGCCATGTTTAACCTTGTTTTAGACCAATTATTAAATCTCCACTTAACAGCTTTGACTAGAACAAACAGTTGGCATAATGCTGAAAGCAGCATAGTTATAATAAACTTTACATCCTGCAGTAGAACTAGTGTATGAACATAGTAAAATGGCAACAACACATGAGGGTTTATTGATTCTGGGCAAAATCCACAAAGCTAAGTTTAACTGATTACAATATCCACCATTCAACTTTAATAACCATATAATAAGCATTTAGTGTGTAGCTATTCCTAACCAAGAGTAACCTTTGTTTACCAAAGTCAACTCACCCTTTCGGTCATCATATATAAATAATGGTTAAGAGCATAGCAATTCTCAAAGAGGGCTTTTTACCAAACTCTAATACACGCATATACTTAAAACATCATAACTTAACCCTACAAAAAAAACCTACATGACCATAGAATCAAATTGTTAACTTGTACGTGCTGAGTTGTAGAACCAAACTACCCACTTCTAACGCTCTTACACCCTTGAAAGGCCTCCAGCCATCTCATTGGTTTTTTTAAATACGCTTTGGCCAAAATGGTCTTGTATCTTTGTCATCAACACATCATGCATGCTTCTCGGATACCATGTGTAAGACACAATATCCTGTGGAACTAAGATCACATATTTTAATTAGAAACAATACAATTTGAAATCTTGTCACTGAACTCTCCAAAATGTCCGCAACTCACTTTCTAGTAAATTTTAGTCACTTCGCTTGTTGTTTCCTGTTTTTGCAGTAAATGTTAAATTTACTTTTTAGTGTAAATCAACACAAAATAGCCGTTTTATTCCTTTACCTCAGCTATTATATTTATCTACAATCTATTAGACAACAAAGATAAAGGGTGTCTATAGAGAGGAACACGTACAAGATGAAATAGTGTCAAATGTGTATAAAAAAGACAAGATCTTAGAAAATGTAGAACGCGACATACAAGTGGTGTCACGTATCATAGTAGAACATTATTTTTTACTCTGAATATATTCACGAACAAAACTAACGACTAACATATGTTCAAATAATTATGAAGGTAGTCTAGTCCACCGAGAACAACGTTTTCAAGAGGGAAAAAGAGGCATATTTCAAAATATCCGATGACAAATTTTCGTAGTCCTCGGTTCATAGTTCATAACCCACATGGTTTAGTTACTAGCTTGGTGTGATCTCTACAAAAAATATATGAGATGTATCAAGCAATAGTATGAATGCAGTAGTAGTACTTAGTTGCACATGTTGATGTGTATTTAAGATGTTATGGGAGAGTTCAGGGTGAGTCATGATCATGAATATATGAAAGTGATAGTGTATAGTAATGGTAGCTGGGTACTGTTTCTTTACAGACTTGTATTGAAATCGGTTGTTGGCTCATGTCATTACTCTTTTATGTTTGAAAGTCATAACTTTTCATTAACTATTTAGAATTTACTACATGGCCTACCCCTGTATAGTTGGCTGTAACATTTGGAGCGTTGGGATATATGAATGATGATGTTGAATAATGTAAGCAACAGGTAAGATGGAACAAGAGATGCAGAATTGAACTGTTTACTTGTACCTATCAAACCAGAAGATCAATAGTCTAAAAAAAGTTACATGAACGTACAAACGAAAGAAAGATGCACTACAAGAAAAAGGAGAACGGGCGACGAACTTTTCCTCGGCGACTTAAGTCGCCAAGGAAACATCGCTAAACGGCAAAACAGCGTCCTACGTGGCACTAAATCTCGTAGACTTTTTATTCAAAAAATGAAAACCTTTTCCCTAGCGACATGTCGCCGGGGATAAGTTGGTTATACTTTGACCCAAAAAATCAACAAAAAACTTAGCGGCATTGTTTCTCACTCACTTTCCCCGACGACATGTCGCCGGGGATACGTTCCACAACATATCGATTGCGTTTAAGAAAACGATTAGCGTTAATAATCTTTGAGGTGGCGTGGCCTTAATAATCCCCGGCGACATATCGCCGGGGAATCTTTATTGACTTT
Organism: Tanacetum coccineum; assembly: GCA_026074375.1. Lineage (NCBI taxonomy): Eukaryota > Viridiplantae > Streptophyta > Magnoliopsida > Asterales > Asteraceae > Tanacetum > Tanacetum coccineum. Next base: position 62,619 of record BQNB010002730.1, read on the forward strand.
CTTGGACTGCGTTTAGTCTTTATTTGGTTACGTGTGCTGACGTGGCCTACATAATCCCCGACGACATGTCGCCGGGGAATATTTATGGACTTTTTTGACTTGGATTAGTGGTTGGTTTATAGTTTGACGTGGTTTATAGATGAAATAATTGTAGTAACATATTTTAAACGCAAAATAATTATATTGGAACATGCATATTAGGTGTTTTGGGAGCTTATATGATAAGATGGATGGGCTAGAAGAGAAAGAAATAATAGAAAATGGTCTCAGCAAAAAAAAGTATGATCCACCTAAAGTTCATCTCGAAACTTTCGAAGTAAAAAAATACTCATTAGATCATGTTAAACGTTTAAACAAGCGAGCATAAACCATTTATTCTAATGCTTGACATACACATGCCAATGGTACAAAGATGAACATACACCTTAAAAACGTAGAACAAGGAAGCATACGAATTACATTCTAAGGAAGCATACGAATTACATTAGATAAACATAAGTCTTCATACGAATTACATTAGAAAAACCATAAACGTTTAAACAAGGAAGCATACGAATTACATTCCAAATGACAAACTACTCCAAATCAAGTTTTCCCATGTGATTGCAAACTTCTTGAAATAGTGCGGCTGAATTAACTGTGTGTTGTTCCGGATGCATATACATATCCACCGTTGCCTCGTGTACCATTATCTTTCCAAGCAAGTGCTTGCAGTCAGAGCACTCTGCAATTTCTTGAAGATCCGAATAGTTTGAGGTGTTGAAGCTCTTGGAGAATAGCATGGAGGTGTAGAAGATCTTGGAGAATAAATTAGAGTCTATTAAGATCCTGGAGAAAAAATTGAGTTGCTGAAGCTCCAGGAAGAACCACCGTAGACGGACTTCGATCCTCATTCCATAAAAAAATTCACAACCGCAAGAGTTTTGGCGAGGCTGTTTAAAGAGTTAAACATAAAAAATAATTTTTAACAACTACCCGACAATATTTTGTAAATTACTTTTTACATAAAAATAGTCATGTGATTGTTCACCTTTATCGTGGACATGCATAGTATAGTTTACTATGGGTTTTAGGCTTATACGATTCTCGCAGAACTACATCTCTGACTCCACAAGGACACGCAAAAGCTTCATATGGCACCATCAACACCATAATAATAATTCGATCTGTTGGTGGATATGAATGGTAAAGAAGTGTGTTTGATCTGTTGGTGGTTGTGATGGTAAGAGTTTGATATGCTTTTATGGTAAAAAATAGTTTTTGGAGGGAGTATTTGGCGGGAGTACTTGGTGAGAGTTCTTGGCGGGAGTACGTGGCGCTTTTTGTTGTAGATTTTTTGTCAAAGTTTGTACAACGATAACATATCGACTCATCCGTTAAACATCTAATGTACAACGATAACATATCGACTCATCCGTTGAACATCTAATGTACAACGATAACATATCGACTCATCTGTTGAACATCTAATGTACAACGATAACATATCGACTCATCCGTTGAACATCTAATGTACAACGATAACATATTGACTCATCCGTTGAACATCTAATGTACAACGATAACATATCGACTCATCCGTTGAACATCTAATGTACAACGATAACATATCGACTCATCCGTTGAACATCTAATGTACAACGATAACATATCGACTCATCCGTTGAACATCTAATGTACAACTCTAGGCATATCGTCTCATCCGTTGAACATCTAATGTAGCAACGAAAACTATAACTAGCTCATCCGTTTAACATCTTAATGTTATAACATAGCATATCGACCGAAGAAACCGAACCGATCGTCCTTCCCGACCGACCAAGAAACTAGACCGGAACCGCACCACGAACCAAACCGACCGGAACCGTAACACCGAGAAACCGAAATGTTTTTTTATTAGTATTTATATAATTATATATTTTATAAAAGATAATTATAAATAATAATTATATATTTTTAAAAAAATAATTATTGTTTATAATTATTATTTATATATTTTCTAAGAAAATAATTATAAAAAATAATTATATAAATTATAATAAAAAAAAACTTATAATTATATTTATAAATGATTATTTATAAAATATATAATTACAAAATATATAAATTATAAAAAACTGAATAAATGGTTTTTTGTAAAAAACATTCCTCGGCGACATGTCGCAGGGGATTATTCCTACGAAAATTTTCAGTATCGCGCCAATTTCGCTAAACGACAAACTTACACTTTCCCCGGCGACATGTCGCCGAATATTATCGCCCGGGAAAACTCACACTATCAAAAGCAGATCTGGTCCATTGTTGAGACAAAAAACTTATAAAACAAAAAAAAACTGTTGCGAGACCAAACCACCACAACTACCACCTCCACCACCACCACTCAACACAGAACCCACCACCACTCACCACCGTCACTCACACGAGCACACGAGTCAGTACCGCCGCCACCACCTCCTCATCCTCTAAACCATAATTATTTTCTAAACCCTCTAAATGATAATTCTTCTATTAATCTTACCCTCTAATTGTTGGTGTTGACAACTCGTTTACATCCGAGAACCACAAGTTTGTTTTTTTTAATTTTGTTAATTTTGTAATTATGATAAGGTTATTTGTCTTAATGAATGATAAGGTTGGTATAATAAGGTGTTAAATATAAAACTGGGTTAAAAAAATTTTGTTCGCAGGATAGTACCGAGACCAAGGGGGTGAGAACGAGCCGAGTCCACAGCGGTATGTTTTACCTTTTTTTATCCTTTTAGTATCCCCGGGGACATGTCGTCGGGAAACGTTTATAGTTACTAATATGTGTTTTCGTGGTATTAGTTTAAATTGAAAAGGAAATATAAGTCGTTTTCGTGGTATTTTTTTCATTATAATAGAATTAATTGTATATGCATTTGGATATTAGGATTTGATATAAATGGATATGCGTTTGGTATTTGTTTTATTGAACCCTTTAGGAATATTTTAGGATTTTAGTGATTAATTTTAGAAAATCCCAGTTGAATTTAATCATCTTATAGAAAACCCGTTCGGAATTAATTTATTAGAAATTAATTTTGGAAAGTCCCTGATGTGTTTCAAAAGGTTTAAATTTATAAGACTGAAAATACTGGATAATTATATGGAAACGCACGGGTAAAAGTATAACCCACGTATGCAGTATAATCTTTTTAGCAAAGAAAATAGACTTTAACAATTTTGAAAATAATTTTTTACTTACCATGATAAAAAGTATGACAACACGATAGTTGAAAAATATCTTAAAAAGCTGTTGGAATGATTTGACCTCGAAGATGAGGCAATGAATTATAAGAGACGATTTCTCGTCAGCAAACGTTTTTTCACAAATCAACTAGTTAACTTAAGACTTATATTGTAGTTAACTAGACCAAATGTGTCCCACTCAAATAATCCAGTTAACTATATCATTAAAACCACATAGATCATAAACGGGTCATTCGACCTATAACGATATAAATATATAATCAAGTTGATCAGAGCAAAAATAGATAAGAGGGATATAACAGGGTAGCAACATAATTTAGGGATTAAAGCGGTCAAAAATCATATCAAACACTTATTACATTATCTTAACTACACCGAGATAGTCAGCGAGATTTATCCTCTCATAGGGCTAAGGAGTTCATAAAAAAAGTACTAATACATAAATTTCCATTATTTCAATAACAAGGTAAGAAAACTTTCTCGGTTCTTGCTCTTTTAATCTATTTCTTCAAGGGAAAAGGTTATTTCTTGGTGTTTTGGTGAAAGGGAAAAGTATGTGTGTTAGAAAGAGATGAGGTATAGAAAGGGTTGTGAGATGAATGATTTGGTTGAGAAATTTCGTCTCAATTTATAGGCAAGATTTTGGTACAAAGTGCGGCGCATTTACAAATAAGTGCGGCGATTTTGAGGAGTTAATGCAGGTGCATTTAATGGACTTTAATTCTCAATCTTTTAGGAAAAAATTTGCGGCGCACATATTTGAATGCGGCATACTACGGAATTTTTGGCTAGAAATCAATTCTTTCTTTTATTCGCCTCCCAAAGTGAATAGATTCTTGAGCTTGGGTCTTTAAGACTTCAAGTGTACCCTATAAGCAATTTAAGCATAATTAAGTATCGAAATTTCACGAGTAATGAATAAAAAAAAAATTGTAAAAAACGCCATAGAAAACATGTATAATTTTGGGCGTTAGCAAATCCTCACACTTAGCTTATGCTTGCCCCTCAAGACAATGGAGCGAAAAAAATAAAATCATTTATCGTGACGTGGAGAAAATTAGATTTTTTATAAGAGATTGCATTTTAGATAACTTTGTCAGTCATATACAAATAATATAAAAAAAGCATCATTACATAGGGAATAGTGTTTTGATTTAAATTCACTCAGCCATCAGATAGGGTTTAGATACTGATTTTGTGAAGAACACTCAATTTTGGACAGACATATCTAACAGCTACCTTAGGCTTGTACTAGTAACACATAAAACCTTGACGAAAGGTGAACTTGGTAAACTAGAGAGGAATTCCAATCTTCATGCGCCGAACATAAGCCTTTATTTCTTCGAACGATTATAACACATATATATATAACTTTTTTCTGTTTTTTTACCAAATACTAAGGCTTGGCACACGACTTCTTCAGCAACATAGCATTTAAAGGATCGCTTGCAATAACATAGACTTACGGGATACATCATGTATTGATAGGCATCGGTCTAGTAAAATGATGATTAAGCACAAATTTAATGCATTAAATTACCGCCTCTCCAAAATAATTATACACAACAATACCATGACTGGAAAAGGCGAAAAAGACCATACATACACATCCGTAACGAAGGTAATAGACACACATGACTGCAATCAAACCTTAACTCGAACAAGCTAAAGGCATCAATTATCTTAGGTACCAAAGGTGGATACCTGAATAAAGGCTTAGATTTCTCACAATTTAGTAGATTGGGGTGTGCTAGCTATAATGTCAATCCAGTTGGATTTGCCTTACTAAGAGCATTTTTTACTTTTGAAAGCATATATAATTAAGATTTTTCATAAAATATCAGCTAAAAAAATTTTAACAGGGCAAACATAGAGGGATATGATTAATTTTTCCTATTTGGCTCCCCTCCATAATTAAGTTGAACATTTCCCTCAATGTGATAACTGATAATAGAGATAAAATATGGAAATTTAAGGGAAAACGGTACTTCCTGAGGCATATAGAAATGCATAGCTGAGGTAGAGCTATCTTGAGCATACGTCGTAATTTTCCATATCTTCGAGCTAAATTACCTGCATAAGAGTAAATATACAAAAGCACACAAAAAGAAATTTTTTTTGTTTTTTTTGAAAATAAATAATATTAGTAGAAGAATGGAGGAGGAACTCCTCCACACTTAAGTGAAAGCACAGTTGCCCTCGCTGAGAACGCTTAATTTTTAAGAGAGTCCGTTAGCTAGACTCTATTCGGAGTCATTAGTTTGGGAAAAAAAGAGTGACTGCTTCCCTTGGGTCATTGTCTTCTTTGTGATATAGTTTAAGTCAATGGCCATTGACTATGAACGTCTTTCCATCTTTTCCATAAAGTTCAACATATCCATATGGGTATTGATGTTTCACTATATAAGGTCCTAACCATCGAGATCTGAGTTTCGGTTGTTTAAATTTGTACTTTGAGTGAAATAGCAGAACTTTATTTCCTTGTTTGAATTCCTTTCTCATTCTTAATTTTTTGTCAAGCCAGACTTTGATTCTTTCCTTGTATAGACGAGAGTTTTCATAAGCTTGGTGTCTAAGTTCATCTAACTCGTGTAACTAAAACATTCTTTTCTCACCAGCAGTGATGAGATCTGGGTTACAATTCTTCAGTGCCCAGTATGCACGGTGTTCAATTTCAAATGGTAAGTGGTAGTTTTTTCCATATATTAGTTTGTATGGTGTAGTACCGGTAGGTGTTTTGTAAGCAGTGTGAAAGGCCCACAGAGCATCATCAAGTTTTCTTGACCAAATAGCAGGATTGTCTTTAACAGTTTTTTCAATAATTCTTTTAAGAGCTTTGTTCGTGTTTTTAACTTCACCACTAGTTTGAGGGTGATAAGATGTAGAGAAACGGTGATTAACTCCATCTCTTTTCATGGTTTTTCCATTATTTTGTTACAAAAGTGAGTACCTCGGTCGCTGATTAGAGTTTTAGGCTTTCTGAAATGACAGAATAGTTTTTTCAGAAAGGCGACTACTACTCGGGCATCATTGGTTGGTAAAGCTTAAGATTTGGTCCATTTTGATACGTAATCAACAGCGACTATAATGTATTCAAACTTATATGATTTTGGGAATGGTCCCATAAAGTCGATACCCCATGTGTCAAAAATTTCACATACTTGAATGTTGTTTAAGGGCATTTCATTACGTCTTGATATATTTTCGGTCCTTTGACATGCTTCGCATAAGCAGACTAGAGTATGAGCTTCTTTAATGATTGTTGGCCAGTAAAATCCTGAATCAAGGACTTTTTTAGCAGTTATGTTTGGTCCATAATGTCCACGTATTGATTCGTGGTGACATTGATCAAAAGGTTCAGGTTTTTTGGTCCAGATATACAACTTCTGATCATACTGTCGGAGCATACTATGAATAGATAAGGTTTCACCTAAAAGTATGTTTGAGTCAGAGCGAGAATTTGTTCTTTTGTTGATATGTCATTCCTTTTGGTATAATATTATCGACTAGGTAGTTTGCAAAGTCTGCGAACCATGGTTCATTAATGTTGATTTCCATAAGAGTTTCTCCGCAAAAGTTATCATCTACTTCACTATCATCGCTTATTTCATCATTTTCGATTCGGGATAAGTGATCGGCTTCAACATTTTCTGTTCCTTTTCTATCTTTGATTTCTATGTCAAATTCTTGCAGAAGTAAACTCCAACTAATAAGGCGTGGCTTAGCATCTGCTTGTTAATAAAGTGCTTTGAGCTGAATGATCATTGTGAACAATAGTTTTTTTGAGAAATATAGATGGATCTGAATTTGTCAAATGTAAAAGCTACAGCCATAAGTTCTTTTTCAGTTACAGTGTATTTTTGTTGAGCGAAATTAAGGGTTTTGCTTGCGAAGTAGATTGGGTGAAAGTTTTTACCATCTTTTTGACCTAAGACTCCTATAGCGAAATCACTTGCATCATATATAAGTTCAAATGGAAGATTCTAGTTTGGGCTTACGATCACAGGAGCTACATTGTGAGTTTCTCTTTCAATGATTCAAATGCTTTTTGACATTCACCATTGAACTCAAATGGAGTGTCTTTTTCGAGCAGTTTAGTTAGAGGTCGAGCAATTTTCAAGAAGTCAAACCGGCATGTCCGAGAAAGCTTCTAACACCTTTGATATTAGTAGGGGGTGGAAGTTTCGAGATTACATCGATCTTTGCTTTGTCGACTTCAAGTCCTGTACTAGACACCTTGTATCCGAGCACAATTCCTTCTTTTGAGCATGAGAGTGACAATTTCCCGTTTAAGACGAGATGAGTTGTCTTTACGAACGTTTGGGCATTTTATCGTATATTAAGGCATGTGTCGAAAGAGTTTTCGAAGACGGAGAAATCGTCCATGAATACTTCGACGGATTCTTCGATCATATCGTGAAAGATTACCAACATACATCTTTGAAATGTGGCAGGAGCATTACATAGACCAAAATGCATTCGCCTATAAGCGTATGTTCTGAAAGGACAAGTGAATGTTGTTTTTTCTTGATCATTAGGATCGATAGGAATTTGAAAATACCTAGAAAAACCATCGAGGAAACAGAAATATTTATTTCACGAGTCTTTCTAGCATTTGATCCATAAAAGGTAAGGGAAAATGAATCTTTTGCGGTTGCTTCATTGAGTTTACGAATAAATCAGATGCATTCTCGCCAACCCGATAATGGTTCTTGTGGAAAAGTTCATCATTTGTTGGTGACAACCGTAATACCACCTTTCTTTGGTACACAGTGGGTAGGACTTACCCAAGGACTATCGGCGATTGGATAAATTATGTCGGTATCCAGGAGTTTTACGATTTATTTTTTAAATACTTCTTGCATATTTGGATTTAACCTTCTCTATTTTTGGACAACGGGTTTCTTATCATCCAGAGTTGTATTTTGTGTTTGCAGAATGATGGGCAAATACCAGGAATGTCTGTCGTTTTCCAAGCAAAGGCTTGCTTATGCTTTTTAAGAACAGATATGAGTTTGTTTTTCTTTTCTTTGGTTAGCTGAGATGATATGATAACAGGAAGATAAAAGAGAGTTCTTTCCCAGGAATACATATTCCAAAAAGGAAAAATAAAATAAAAAAATTTTTAAAAATTAAAAAAAAGAAAGGTAAAAATTAAAAAAAAAAAAAAATTTTAAAAGATTATCAGGAAGAGGTTTAAGTTCGAGATCCGTAGGAGGTTCTTCAAAAGATGTTTTGATCTTATAATCAGTATTGATGGTGATTTTTTCAAATGGTGGATCTTCGGTGTCGGATTCAGAGTCAGAGTTTTCATCAGTGGTCATTACCATGAATTCATCAAATTCTGCAAAGATTTCTTCTTCGAGAAGGGTTCTTCGATGTAACGAAGAATTTTACTACCTTCGTTTAAAAGAGCATCGAAATCTTCTTCTAAGATTTCATCGATTACATCGATACTGAAACATGTATCATCGTTCGAATAAGAGTGTTTCATCGTAGAATCGATATTGAAATTCATTCGTTCAGTTCCAACTCCAAGGTTGAGTTGTTTCTATTTAACTTGAATTACTGCATTAGCAGTATGAAGAAATGGTCGTCCCAAGATGAGTGGAACTTTACTATCTTCTTTCATTTTCTAGAATAACCGAAATCAGCAGTAACAGTTGAATTTTACCAACTTCAACGAGCATATTTTCAGCTATTCCAACAGGGTATTAGAATGATCTGTCGGCTAATCTTACGCTCATTTTGGCAGGTTTAAGAGTTTCGAGAGATAATTTGGCATATAGCGAATATGGCATAAGGTTAATGCTAGCACCAAGTGTTGGGAATTATAGATTTGATGAGACAAAGTGAATAAAAGAATGAAACAAAAGGACTCAAACGCAAAGCTGGAATTCTTCAAGAGATGGAAGATTTTGAAGATTTCCTAGAAGATCTCCTCATTCAAGTATAAGATAAAGATCAGCTAAAAGATAAAGATCAACATTAATGCTGATTGAAGATTAGTCAAATAGTATTTAATGCTGATTTATAGTTTCCTAATCTTATTTGTTCTTATCCTTTGTAAACCTAGATATCTCTATTATATAAAGAGATATCAGGCGTGTAGTTTAAATGTGTGCACAAGATGTAGACATCTAGAAAAGGTGTGTGTCTAGGCATGTAAATGCCTAGATGGTTTGGTTAGTTTAGCCTCAAGGATCATTGACTTTGTATTTTAGTAGATAAACGTTTCTACAGTTTGATCGTGGTAGAAATGGGCTAATCGTGAAAGATAATGACTGAAAAAACCTTGTTATGATATTCAATGTATCTTATGCTATTTCCTCTATTGCATAAACTTTATGTTCATTGTTATCATTAACCAGATAAGTCTAAACAACCTTAGCTTACACGATCTAAGGAGTTATTCAAACTCAACAAATTAGTAACAGAGCCACGTGCTATCAAATCTAGGATTTACCAAGTTGTTTTGTAAGTCGTGTTCCATTGATGGAAAGAAGGTCGTGCTCCTGTAATAATATTTGATCGAATCTGGTGAATTTTTGGGTTTTACGACACTTTTAAAATGATGTTTGATGCTTTATACTTTAAAAAAGGGAGAGAGCGATTATTAATTATCAAGATGGGAAAACTAGGGTTTTTCATTAAACCCTAATATGGTCAAAAATTTTGGGTCTGAAGGATGTTACAACAGCAGGTTGCAATTGTTTGAGATTATATGATTTATTAGGCTTTTATGGAGTCAGAGTTGCATCAGGTTAATATGGTCTTTGTTATGGTTAATACTGATTGGACTTCAAAGTTAATACGGCTCGTTTACACTTAATACTGCTCGAATGAAACTGCTTGGTTTCCACTGCTAGTTAGCAGTTTCCACTACTAGTTGTATACGATATTGGACAAAGAATAAAATTGGATATCAAATAGAACTGAATTTTATTCAGTTTATTATTATTGATTTTATGGCTCGTTCTGGAGATTATTTGAAGAGGTGATTACGAAGACAGTTTATTATTGCTTATTTGATGTTGTAGTTGGGTTTCACAGGTGCGTGTCTTATCATATCTTAAAGTCGTGTTTATAGCAGGACATTGATTTTATAGATAACTTGTTCGTGCTTACAATGGTGTTGACGATGACTTGACAAATCTAGCAAAGGTGTGTGATTTTTCTTATGGTGCTCAATGCTCACATTTGCTATCACTTTAAGGAGTTACGTTGTAGTGCTCGGTGTCTCATATAGATGAGGAGTTTTACAAGAGATTTGCTATCTACTATATTTTGTCTTGTATAAAGTTTGACGTCACGTGGATAGTGTAAGACATAAGACACAAGTTTGGGATATTCTACTTCTTCATTAAATTTTTGTTATAACTCAGTTTTCTTCGTTTAATATGATTCACTACATAGAGCCTACTGAGTTCGAGATTCAAGAGATGGTAAACATATTTTTCAGGGGAAGCTTATTGTTTAAATGTTTAACCATCTACATGCACCACTTGAGGGGAAGTGTTTCGTTACTACTGCTAGTTTATATTTCTACAGCTCAAAGTCATTTTTCGTATTATACTTCATGGCGGGTATTTGAGTATTGGATGGATGTATTAGTAGTTTGTAATGATTTTGTAGCTATTATATCCAAGTAGTATTTCTACAAGAATACCCCTAATGGATGATTACAAACGGGGGAATAATAGTTAATATTTAATGATTTGCAACCTTATTATGTGTGGTGGCATGGCAATGTTACAAAGGAAATTTGAATTAAGGGGAAGATTTTGTTTCATTAGGGAGATGATTACATCTCAACTTCAGGGGAAGCTTTGGCTTTATGATGAAGTTCATACACGACTTTGTTTGTTTTGTCATCATCAAATAGGGGAAGATTGTTGGGAATTATAGATTTGATGAGACAAAGTGAATAAAAGAATGAAACAAAAGGACTCAAACGCAAAGCTAGAATTCTTCAAGAGATGGAAGATTTTGAAGATTTCCTAGAAGATCCTCCTCATATCAAGTATGAAGATAAAAGATCAACTAAATAAGATAAAGATCAACATTAAATGCTATTAAAGATTAGTCAAATAGTATTTAATGCTGATTTATAGTTTTCCAATCTTAATTAGTTCTTATCCTTTGTAAAACCTAATATCTCTATAAATAAAGAGATATACAGGGAGTGTAGTTTTTGAATGTGTGCACATAGATAGACGACTAGAAAGGTGTATGTGTAAGTCTATGTCTGTAATGCCCTAGATGGTATGGTTGGTATTAGCCTCTATGATGTTTGATCCCTGTTAGTTTATAGATAACCGTTCCTACATTGACGTGTAGAATTGGGGCAAATAGTGAAAGATAAAGAATTGAAAAACCTTGTATGATATCAATGTTCTATCTATTCCTCTAGCATATACTTTTATTTACATTTGTTATTCATATATCCTAGATAAAGGTCGTAAGCATTGCAGGAGAAGTTTTGTTGAAATACATGGAAAAAGAGAAACTTCTGGGGTCCTCGATTTAGGTTAAACATGGTTTTGGATCATCGTTGACTTTCATCGCTTAAGATAGGCGGCATAGATTTGTTCGACTTGTGTTTTGTTATATATGAGTTTCCTTTGAGAAATTTTCCATAATTAGGCATTCCCGCCAAGACATCGATAAGAAGCACATTGATTCGAACTGCGCGGATCATGTCAAGAAACTTTCCGTATTGAGCTTCTATTTTTTCATTCTTAGACGTAAGAGATACGGATTTTTGTTGCACGGTTTTGGGTAAGAAGATTCCTTGCCTGGTTATTTGGATTTTGATTTTTAGTTGTGGTGTAGATACATCGTCTTATCATCGCGATCGAAGTTGATATAGATTTTCAGAACGTTTTTGTTTGATCATTGGTTTAAACCTTTGGGTGAAAAAAAAGTATTAAATATTTACACTGTCTTGTGAATACGGCATTCACATGCTCATTGTGAGATTGTGGTGGTTGGTAAGCTTTGGAATTATGTACTTATAGTTTGTTTGAGTGTTGCTAGGAAGAGATCCAGAAGGTCGACCACTTGCTTGTCAGCAAGTCTGTCCGAAACTTGGTTTCAAGATTTTGAATTGACGCTTGATGATTTTTGGCTACGGTTTCGAGTTGGGTTTTGAGATCCATGAATGTTTCTTTGACGAAAGCATTGGTCGATTGCTGAGATTTCATGAAATCGTTGAATTGTTTTTGAAGATCATAAGGTTTGTCATCAGTACTGGATCGATAGTTGTCTTAGTTATAACTACTTTGTTCGTTTGAACGCCAATTATTGCGATTTGAGTCTCGGTCGCGGTAATCATTGTAAAAACGAGTCTTATGAAAAGTTTGCATGAATTTAGCTTCTTCCTCTCGGGATATAGGTATATATCAATCTTCCATCTGTTTTTTGTTTTAGGCTTGTTTTGGAGTTATTTTTTTTCTATTTATACTGAGTATCCATTTTCAGGGTCATGGCATCCATTCGGGCCATAATTTTGTCAGTATTGGAATTACTGCTGCCTTCATCGGCGAAAGCAACGGTTTTCTTAAGAGATGTTTTGGTTTTTTTATTTTTAGCCTAGTCGGGCTTGAGTAAGACTTTATCTTCGAGAAGCTGATAAGCTTGATTTGGAGTTTTATAGAGGAAAATACCACCAGTTGCGGCATTTATAAGCTTCTATGTTAAGTTTTAGTCTTAGACCAAGACCGAAGATTTTGATAATGTTAGCTTTGGACAATTGTGAACCATGACATTTTTTGAGCATTTTCCTTCATACGAAGCCAAGCGTCAGTTAGAGATTCGAAAAGAGATGGGGGAAAGAAATATTTAATGAAAGAGGTTCGAAGTTCATCTCATGTTTCAATAGTTACTTCGTTGAGTTCATCCAATCATGTTTTTTCTTCCCCAGTAAGGGATACGGGAAACATCATTAGGCGGATGGCTTCATTCTCAGTATCTATGTGTTTAAACATATCGCAGATCTAAAAATTCATAATTGTTTTATGAGGATCGGTTCTGGTTCTACCATCAAATTGGTTTCCTTTGACAAGAGTCAAATGCTTACCTTTAATAGCAAATTCATTTACGGTTTCAGGAATAGTGATTGCAGAACCAGGAGTCGGAGCGACAACATGGTCAGCAGCCCACATAGGTTCATCATCCATTGGATCGTAATTTTGAAAAATATCAAGAAAGTGACGGAAGTAATTGATGTTAAGAATTGGCGGGTAGACAATTCTCAGATTTTAAGGTGGGTTGTTTCTTTGATTGTATGGAACTCTTCTGTTTTGTCGACGAAGTCTTCGATTCAGAGTACGTTCGAGTTCAGGTAATGGTTCAACTAGTTCATAATTGGAAGCACGTGTATGCATCCAAGAGAGAAGTTGTTTCGGTCAGTTTGCCAGAAAATTGTACGATGATTTTTGAAAAAGAGGGGGGTTAAAGAGATTTTCCAGAATTTTACCTAGCAAACAGCTAAGAAAATCCCCAGCAAGAGACTCAAAAACTTTGATGTGTTTAAAAGCTTTTTAATTAATAAGACTGAAAATACCCGGATAAGTATATGGAAACACACTGGTAAAAGTATAAACCCCCTAATGCAGTATAATCTATTTAGGTGCGACCAGGGTCGTCACAGGGATTAGAGTAATGTTCAAATAATCAGAAAGAAAATAAAGATTAACAATTTTGAAAATAATTTTAACTTTACCAATGATAAAAAGTATGACTACTCGGATAGTTGAAAAATAACTTATAAGTGTTGGAAATGATTTGACCTCGAAGATGGGGTATTAATTTCTAAAGACGATTTTCTCGTTAGAAAACATTTCACAATCAACTTATTAACTAAGACTTTATATTTTAGTTAACTAGACCAAATGTGTCACTCAAATAATCTAGTTACTATTATATCAAAGCTTATTTTGTTTATCAATTTACGAAAGTAGATTTCTTGGCACAAACGTTAAAAACCATAGACAAATCTTTAAAACCACATAGATCAAGCTTAGGATTAAAGCGTTCAAGATCCTACCATACACATTAATACATTATCGTAACTTCACCGAGTAGTCATGAGAGATTTAGCCTCTCATGGCTAAGGAGTTCATAACAAAATTACTCATTACATAAATTTCCATTATTTCAATAACAAGGTAAGAAAACTTCTTCGTTCTTGATCGTTAGATCTTTTTCTTCAAGGGAAAAGGTATTTCTTGGTGTTTTGGTGAAAGGGGAAAGGTATGTGTGTGTAGAATGAGATAGGTAGTGAGAAATGATGTAGAGGAAGATATTGGTATGATAAATTTCGTCTCTATTTATAGGCAAGATTTTGGTGCAAAGTGCGGCGATTTTGAGGAGTTATTTAATGGACTTTAATTCTTCAATCTTTGGGAAAATGTGCGGTGCACAATATTTGGAAAGACGGCGTGTAGAAACTTAGAGGAAAGGCGGCGCACAATGTACAGTGCGCAGACTTCTTTGAATTTGGACTATAAATCTTTCTTTTCTTGTATTCGCCTCCCAAAGTGTATAGATTCTTGAGCTTGGGTCTTTAGAGTCTTCAAGTGAACCTATAAGCAATTTAAGCTTAATTAAGTATCGAAAGTTCACGAGAAATGATAAAATATATATAAATAATGCCATAGAAAACATGTATAATTTGGGCGTTATCAGTCCCCTGTTTGGGAAGTGGTTTTTTTTGAATGTTTTATCTCATTTAGGATATGAATGCGTATAACTGGTTTACTATTTAAGATGATTTCGACAGTGTTTCTCCTTTACTCCTACGAATATGTCTTTAAACATTATATTTGGGAATAGAGAGGGAAATGCCCTGCCGAAATTTTCTCAAATAGTAAATCGTTATACCACATATATGAGACGAATCATTCAAAGAGAGGTTATGGAATTGCCTTCCATATTTTGCACAATGTGAACAAAACAGCTTGTAATTCCTCTGTTTAAATTTAATTTAAATAAGGTGCATATAATAACTAATTGTATCGTTAAAACGCAGTTATGGTAATTGATAAGAGTTAGACCTGTTTAGGGCATCCTGAAAAATCATTTTTTACCGGTCTTAAGAAATTCATCGAGCATTGCAAGCCATTAGTAAATAGTTCTGGGAATGTAAAATGTCCATGCAAGTCTTGTCGTAATGTATCCTTGGTTTCCATCCCTGACCTTCCACGTCACATTACGAATAATGGGTGGGACCTAAGTTATAAAACATGGACTAACCACAATGAACCAAAATTTTCTTCCGCCAGTAATACATAACACAACACAACCTCATATGATGAGTGACATGACAGTGTACCTTAATGATCAAGCTACATCCTTCTGAAAAGAAACAAATTAAGCCAACCTCAAGGAGATATCAATAAGACAAGTAACGAACTGACTCAAGCTATACGTAACGAGTTTGAAGAGTTATATGTGAGTGCCAACGAGGAGCTGTACCCAGGTTGTGACTATGTGACTCGATTACACTTTATGGCAAAGCTTCCACACCTAATTTTAAGAGTGAAAGGTAAATTGAACATATTTTATATTCAGATTGAAATCCTAGAGTTTATTTCCCAAAATGTATTTTTTTACCACTAAGGATTACAAGCTCCCACCTCATACGATGCAATAGAAGAAGACATTTAAAATGATCAGGTTAGGGTACGAGTCGATACATGCTTGTGTAAATGATTGCTTCTTATTTCAGGGCAAAGATCACA
The DNA here is from genome assembly GCA_026074375.1 of Tanacetum coccineum. Lineage (NCBI taxonomy): Eukaryota > Viridiplantae > Streptophyta > Magnoliopsida > Asterales > Asteraceae > Tanacetum > Tanacetum coccineum. Next base: position 78,596 of record BQNB010002730.1, read on the forward strand.
AAGATACTTAGTTCTGTCAGGTGTGTAACACGAGTACATGGAAAGACAGTAACACACAGGGGAAGAAAGTTCCTAAGAAGGTGTTGCGTTAGTTTCCGATCATTCCTAGACAACAACGTTTATACAAGTCTAGTCACACTGCAAGGCGAAATGTCCATGGCATGCTACTGGAAAGTGTACGGAGCCTGGTAAGATGCAACACCCAGTTGATGGTAGAGCATGGAAGAATTTTGACACCAAGTATTTGGATTTTATAAAAGAACCAAGAAATGTTCGATTAGGGTTGGCTGTTGATAGTTTCAATCCGTTCAGCAACCTTAGTCAGTTTTACAGCATGTGGCCGGTGATACTGACAACATACAATCTGGCACCGTGGTTATGTATGAAAGAGAGTTCTTTCATGCTGATGTTGTTAATTCCTGGCCTTAAATCCCCGGAAATGACATTAGATGTTACTTGAGGCCTGATTGATGACCTAAAGGATTTTAATTGGAAAACCAGTGTCCGAGACTATAGACGTTGCAAAAGGCCAAAAGTTCAATATGAGAAGGATTGTTTTATAGACCATCAATATTTTCCTGCTCAGAAGTAGTTTATCTGGGTGGATGGCCTGCCCTACATGTAATGAAGACACTCCATCTACCGTGGTGGTTAGGAAAAACATTAATGATTGGACACAAAAGATTCTTAAAGAAGCCCCATATATGGAGGAGGTCACATGATTTCAATGGTGAAATCGAAGACGGAGATCCTCCAAGAAAATTTGACCAGGTTGACATCATGGCTCAACTTGTTAGATTTCCCACGCGTGTGAAGGGTAAACATCCAATGTATGTGGAGTGAAGATAAAACGCAATGTACTATGTTGATCTGAACTAGACTAAACGATCTATTTTTTATGAGCTTGAGTATTGATCTTTTCTTACACTAAAACACAATTTAGATGTCATGTATATCAAAAAGAATGTGTTGGAGATTATCTTGAACACTTTGTTAATGAATGACAAATCTAAAGACACCACCAAGGCAAGATAAGACTTGAAAAGGCTGGGCATTCGAAGTGGCTTGTGGCTCGGCCAAAACAAAAACAGGAAGTGCATGAAGTCTCAGGTTGCGTATTCTTTCACACTAGGAGACAGAAAAAAGTATTGTCAGTTCATCAAAGAAGTTAAACTACTGATGCGGTTGTCGTAAGGACTTACACCAAGAAGTTTATAACTTTCCTAGTGACAGAGATACCTAACCGTTGTAAGTAGTAATTAAAGGCCAGACTCGGGGTTATTATTACTCTCTAGGGGAATAGGTTGGGAAAGCTTGATAACGGTCTAACAAAATTCTAGAGGTTGAGAGAAGATTATTTTTGTATTTTTATATTTTATAGAAAGCAGATAAAACAAATATAGAGAGTTTGGTTGGTTTTAGCTATAAACTAAATAATAAACTACTCAAACGGTGAATAACAATAATAAAAAAAAGATTGTAATGATTTAAACACGTATTAACACCCTAGATTGGCTTCTCCTAGTGTTGTTGCTGTTGTCACCCTTAGTGATGATCTAAGTATTTAATTCTAAGTCAAGAACATATAACATAAACCCTTCGTCTATTTAATAACTTTTAGGCAAAGCAACAAAGTCAGGTAGTAAGAAAGATATTACCCGGCCCCCAAGAGTATATTAAAAAGCATTTTGAATATATTAAACGTGGATCACCATAATAAGGTAAGTTAGTCAGAAGACTGTTATCTGATGTATCCTTTCTACACAATCATGTTTCCCTAGACTATCAACAGCGATTCAAACAAAAGTATGTTATTCTAAAGCCTAAATCATATTCACACAAAAATGCAACGTCACTAAGAACTCCATTCTAGTTTTCATAAAATCATAAATACAATACAATAAAAGGTTTACCAAGCTATGTTAAAGGTAAAGGCAAGAACAATAAAAATCAAAACAACAGACATAATAAAAGATTAATGATAGTCTTTACTGATTAAAACATGAATGAAGGAGTTACATAGGGTTTTGAAGCCCTAAATCATCCTAATAAGTTGTTTTTTTTTTTTTTTTTTGGGCCAAACGAACCAGGGTTCACCTCCCTTTTTTATTCTAAAGTTACACTCATAAAACCTTAATTTCGGGTCTATATTTATAAGAATGTCGCTGTGACGGCTTTACGTTTTAATCATGATGCCGTCATAAAGTAGAATCTTCTAGATCCGAGTTGAGTCAGTGCGGGCTGACACCGTCAAAAGATGTTGTGACCCGTCGCTAGATGAAGTGTGACGGCGTCGTGTATAAATGGTGATGCCGTCTCCAAGCTCCGAGACTTTAAATCTTGAAGAGTCTTGGTGTTGGTTCGTAATCTTGTCCGTTTCTTCTCTAAATGAGCCCAAGTCACGTGTATTTCCTCCAAATGCCTTCCAAATGCTAAATACTTGAAAAGGAACGATTAAGTACCTATTTTGGGCATAATGCACGATTTAGGGGGTTAAATGACCCCGAAAAAGTGTATAAAATGACAACTCATCAAATACCCCTACACTTGGGATTTGTTTGTCCTTAAGCAAATAGGCTTTTCTACCTAGACAATAGCAGTATTAGGGTCATTTAACCTAATCTTTAAAAGTATTTTACAACACAACCTTCTAGACCTCGTAATTAAAAGCACGGAAAGCATACATTATCACCTCATATAAGTGTTTGGGATTCTCTCTTTCTCTCGGGTGTATAATGAATTATAACATAATGGGGAAACGGAAAATCAACACTCATTACCTGTTATAGCATATAAATTACCATAGGCTTGGTAAAGGATCCAACCTCCACCGCTAGGCGTAAGCATTATTCATTACTATCTAAGAGGTCTTTTTAAACGGTTGTGGGGTGTAAGTGTAAGATAACATATAATAGAAACAGAAATGGATGGGATACATTTGGGTGGCTTTGGGTGAATTTAAAGTGGAAGGGTTAGCTAATTATTTACACGAATACACGTTGGGTTGGTTGCTAAGCCAAGACGCGGAAAAAGATATACAAACTCTACACAACTCTACATCAATCTCTTTCTTTTGCTTTTCTATTTTTTAATAACATAATACATCATAACTTGGGGTTTATAACACGTACCCCTATACTTGATCTTTTACATGCTCGATATTTACAATTTAACTAATGGCCCGATTTGAGGTGGATCAAAATAACATGGAGATTATCTAAAAATGTATGAGGGTATTGACTTAACTTTTCTTCCCTATTTTTTGGCGAAATA